>JAQFVV010015612.1:0-13137 GCA_028023455.1 Epiperipatus broadwayi
ATATATATATATATATATATATATGATAAACAAAAATGCAAGTTAAAAAACTTGCTAACGCTTGTATTTATGTCCACAGATGGCGTCCTACCAAAAACACCTATCAAGCGTATTTTGTTCATATAAACGTCAGAGTAGTTAGTATTCACTATCTCTAACTATAATTCCACTTTCAGATCATGATTTCAAGCTATTTGCTATCGTCAGTGAAAGACAGGAATAAAGAAACTAGATCTAAATACAAACTCTGAGCGTTTATGAAACAATTTCTATTCAGCTTGCAAGCGTGAATTTTTTGAGACACGTAATGTCTTCAAACTCAGCACAGCAAACCAGATAGCTATATGGGTCTGATCTCAGTTCAGCATCACCACATAGTAGAAGCCTCCTGCAATCTATATCATTGCAAGAAAGACCTCAAAGGTACATTTATGATAAACAAAAATGCAAGTTAAAAAACTTGCTAACGCTTGTATTTAATGTCATTACAGCTTAAATTCTGTTGGTCCTGTGATGCTGGGTAACAGCTTAAAGTGTATGCTACTGCAATCTTTTTTCCTTGGCAATATTTTATGCTAGAGTTAAATTCTTGGAGAAATAGACTCCACCTTATCAGCTGACTGTTTGTTAGGAAGCTATAGTTTAAAAAACTCAAAGCTTTTATGATCTATGATTACAATCACCTCAGACCTGATTAGAAACAGGCAAAATTTTTGAAAATCCCAGATGATTGTTAAGCTTCCTTTTCTATTACTGTGTAATTTATTTCAGGGCTCCTTAATAAGCTTCTAATAAAAAGGACCCCTTGCCAGCCACCTTATTGGATTTGAAAAACTGTAGCCCCCCAATTCCACCCCACTACTGACAGTTTGTATAAAAATGTATTGTAGTGAAAGTCAGGATATGATAGCATGACCATCTCTAAAATTTCATTTTCACATTTTGAAAACTTCTATCATCTGTTCCATCCACACTCAAGGCTTTTTCTTTTTTAGCAATTGCAATAGTGGCTCCATGTCAATTTTTTTATAAAATCGGTTATAATAGTTATCTAAGAAAGATCAAATGTGCTTTTTATTTTGGCACCAGAAAATACTGAATTGTTTACATTTTTTTAAGATGCAGTTGAATTCTCTTCCCACTTATTATGTGATCTAAAAGTTTGACCTAGCTGTCAATAAATTTTTTTTTTATTTATTTTGATTCTCTTTTGTTCACACTCTTGCAACAGCTGTTTTAATTGAGTAAAATGCTCTTTGCCACACTTTCTGACACTAATACTATGTCATTGACATACACCACCACTAAATTTTTGATTTTATCCAATAATACATGGTCCAAACATTTTATTAGCTCCATCCCACTATTTTTTAACCCAAACAGTATCCAGTTAAAGTTATAAGCACATCAATTGAACTGAAATGTGGTACATTTCCTAATCATTGGGATGTAACCTGATCTGCCAGTAGCTGGCAGTTAGATCAAAAGTCAAAAACACCTTTCTATTATAAAATTTTACCAATAACTCATGTATGGGCAGAGGAACATTTGTGTCAAGGATAGTAATTTTGTTTAATTGTCTTGCATCCAAACATAGCTAAGTGGCTCCATTCTTTTTTACTATTACAGTAGGGTTGTTAAAAGGGTATGAGCATTTGGATATGAATCTCCACCTTAGCATTTTATCTATCTGTTGTTGCACCTCCCTCCCCCCTGTAGTGATGTGGAATAGGGTATGCCCTGAGGTGTGGTTAATCTCTCATGAGCTGTATTCTGTGCTCATAACCTTGAATTACTCCTCAGAGATTTCTGAAAAAAAACATTTTCATATTTGCTCAGCACTTTGCTCCAATCACCTTCTTTGAGGTTTTATAAATTTTGATTATTTTATTTTTTTGCATATTTCCATTTTCACTTCTGCATTTTGTATCCAACATGCCCTAGCAGATTTATATATTTCATTCAATGTAAACATTAATACTTTATCATTTAATATTATTTGATTGAGTTTATAGTCCAACATACATTTGACCCTATGCATGAAGTCTGATCACGTATAACTTTGTGAATTAATTTTTTCCAAAATAAGCAATACATGACTGTACTCTTTCTCTGCTATACACATGTTTACTAACACCTACTTTGACACCAATTTGTCCTTCTTACTACTGGTCATAATAACGTGCTGTTTTTAATGGCAAAATTTTTATGTTAGTGTTGATGCAGCTCATTCTTTTAAATATACCCCATGACATTACTGACACTTGGCTAACTTAACCAAGCAAAGCACTGATTACTATTCCCTCTAATACTTTTTTTACTGACAGACAGTGCTGGAGTACTAATACTGTCTCTCTTTCTTTTCAGCTGCATACTAGGTTTACTACCTACAAGTGACTGTCTTCTCCATGAGATCCTGCTATCCATTTTTCTTTCTTTCCCTCACTTTTTAGTTTGTTATCTTTCTTATCATAATTTTTATTCCAGCCCCTTTTATAAGAATCATACCTCATGCTACTTCCAGGGTCTACCTATTTTTAAGGGTTCACATTTCCTGTCCCTATCTTCCTTAATTTACCAATTCTTGTCAATTGCCCTAAGTAAGTCAGCCATCTGCTTCACAGTTTTACATTCCAATTAACATCTGTTTCACATTATTAGGAAACTACATCTTACAATATAAACAATTTGCTGTTCAGACAATGGATTTTCCACTAATGAATTTAACTTCACCATTTGCTTGTGGAAAAATGTAGTTCCCCAGCTTCCGTGTATCCTGCACAACCTGGTGCTTAATGTTCTCTTGATACTTCTCACTCCAATAGCTCAGTGATAATGACTGCTTATATTTTCTAATGTCATAGGTTTTGAGAATAGAGTCCCACCAGAATTGAGTGTCACCTTGAATATGACTACAAATAATAGCAACCATGGCTTCTCACTCAATTTGTTCAAAGGAAAGCAGCACTCCAAGCTGCCAAGGTGTTCATTTGAAGCCTCCCATGCAAACCCTGAAAACATTTTTATTTTTAAAAACTGATTCACCATATTAAATCTATAAATATATATATCATGAATTTCTACTTTACCTTTATCTCTTGTGTTTCTTAATTTTATTTCATCTACTTCTGCCAATTTACTTATATCTCAGTCTTTCCTATTAACTTACAATCTATTGGTTGTTCCTACTAACTCTCGCACATCTATTTTATGCCTTTTATTATTTGCCTATCTTCTGATCATGCTATAGTCATTTTACCTATCATTCCCATTACATTTTTACATTTCTGTCTAACTTTCCATTCTTTCCCCTTGCAATCTTATGATTTTTTATGTCTATATTCTCTTTTCTATTTTTTCTATTTCTCACTTGCCACCTCTTTCTCACTGTTCATGTTTTCTTCTTTACTTTGAGCCTCCATTATTTCTTTGGCCCTGGTATGCATTAGTTTCTAGTTTTTCTTTTGTAACTTTTATTTATTAGCTATTCTTATCTTTTCATTTAAAACAACTTAAATTGAACAAAGTGTTTGACCAACTCCAAACCCTTTAGTCCTTCCTAATTCCCACCTGACCATCAATACCTCCTATATATATATAAATATTTATAATTTCTAGTTTCTCTCTTTTATTTACATTTTATATGTACATTCTATTTTTAATATTATGATTTGTTTGCATTTGTCTATTCTCTTCTTATACTGCTTACCAATCTCATTTTCATTATTATTATTATGTACTTTTTGCATTTATCTGGATTTTTAGTTTTTTAACTTTTCAATTTTATTATTATTTTAATATAAGATTTCAATTCCACTGGTAATTTGTGGCACTTTTGTACGCATGTTAGATGGCATTTGAACCTGTCTGCCATTTATGCTTGTTTAGCTGGATTGGTATATCTTTCATACTTTTTAAACATAACTTAATATCAGTGGGCATTTAAAACTTCAACAAGTTTTAATATTTTTGCTTTAATATCTGGTTTAACTATCTTTAATATTATTGAGAAAAGTGAACTGGCCCTTCAAGCAAGATAAGAATGGTGCTCTTGATAGCATAGCTATCAATGATACCCATGGCCATATTGTGCTATACAAAGCATAATCATCACATTTCCACACTATGGCCTAACCTTAGCTGTCTGAACCCTGCCATCCAAAGCATTTTGTGGATCAAACTCAGTTGTCACCCAACCATCATAAGTTTATATAGTTAGTGTATGCTATGATGACAGGTGATCATAATACAGCACTTGAAAATATCCCAAGCAAGTTCCTTTTTCTCCAGTTGAGGTAGACTATTTTAAAACTAATTCACTGGTCACACAGTTACAAGAGATAAGTGAACCAACCAAGTAACAATAAATCAAACCAATATTTATTTTACACACACATATAAGTATAACATAATACAAAATAAAGTTTACATAAATGTTAAAGATTACTTTAGGCTATAATTATGATAGTCCATTAGAGTTCTTTACATTAACAAATATATAATGGGAGATGAAAAGTATATTCACCTAGGTTTTATAATAGCATATGACACTTTCATTGATTCAGGTTTTCCTATTTGGTGGACTATCAACTGGTTGGCCTTTTGTTTTCCATTGATGGGTTCTTGTTTCCTTTAATTTTTTAGGTTGACAATGAGAGAGAGAGAGAGAGAGAATTATCAACAGCTCACATATCACAAGTCAGGCATTGGTTTCAGTTTGAAAATATCTGATGGTACTGAGGACTCAGGCTCAAAGACTAGCCAAACACTCCTACTGTTCATTAGCACCACATGTTGCTAAGTCACCCTTCGGTGATAAATGGGCTGCAAGGAATGATTGTACTGGAAACATGGATAGTTTTTCTAATAATCTTTTCTGACCATCTTTATTTTTAATAATAATACTATTAAAGCAGAGTGTTAATAATAATACAGAAATAATATTTAGAAGTTGGATCATAATCTGACTTCATACATCCTAATTTTTCTCTTCTGCTCCTTTTATACATTTCCCTCCCATTGTTTTATCTTTATCATGACTTAGATCAAGTTTAATTAATTTTTCCATTTTTCTACTATCTAATCTCCCTTCCAAGATTAATTTAACTATCTCATCATTCCATATTGATGAAGTTGTTTTGTGTAATTTTGGTTCTAATAATTTGTCTTGTCTAATTTTTTCATCAGCTGTAGTAATCTTTTACCAATTACATTTAAATGTTTTTCCCTTTCAAATTAACTTTTTGCCATCTCATCCTGTGCTCCCACTATATATAACATTTTATATTATCAAAACCATTTACTAAGTAATTTTTACTTTAAACTGAAACTACAGTTTTTTCCCAAATGAGATTATTGTATCACCATCACGATTTAAAATGTTTGACTACCCTTGAATTTTTACACATTTAAATTTTTACGACATAATAAGTAACATTCTTTTTTAATACTTAATCTATTTTATTTTCTTTCTAATAGTTATGAAACTAATTTTCAAACTGAACTATACAAATTTTCCACATGTGTTACATTTTCTGCCACAGCCAGAACCAATTTCTGATTAAATTTCTTAAAATTAGATTTTTATTAGCTAACAAGGACTGTTATTACTTTTGCATTACTATAAAACAAATCAGCCATAACCTATTATATGCAAGGAATGTTACCAAGAGGAATGTTACCGAGTAAAGTATTGTACGCTTTACACCCTGTCTGACAATTGTAAAACCTCATTCCCTAACCAGGGTTCAAACTTTTGGACTGTGTCATCGCAATATCCTCTCTCCGTTTGTGACTAGTTAAGTCAAGGGGAGGAAAAACCAAAATAATTGCAACTACTAATAAATTAACAATAACAATGTTCTTGCCAACAACAAGCTAACATTAACTCCGATAAACTGCCTCTCACGAGGTTTTCGTCGACATCTGACATCACCTAACTCTGCTATTTCTTATGCTAAAGTATTCGCTTGACAGGTATTGATTAGGTTTTTAAAAGTTCTGTAAGATGGTGCTCCTCTTTCTCCGAATTATTTACAAGTAAAAAAATCAAAAACCGCATTTAAACCTAAACAAAGAAAGAACATTGTCATGATTATTGTTTAGCAAAAGCTCTCAGCTGAAAGCGACATTTGATTGTTTGGAAAGAACAAAGAAACCAATTGATCAAAGAAAATAAAGAAAAACGCTGAGATTTTCATTTTGAATGTGATTTAAGTATTTAAAAAAGTATAATTTGAGAAATTAAAATAATTTTTAAAAAATAAACTAAACAAAATTATTTTCGAAAAATATTGAAGATTTTAGTAAAATATATTAAGATTTAGCAAAGAAATGATTTACTTTTTCAATAACGAATATTGAAAAAGCGCTATGTCAGCAGAATTTTTTGTTTAGACATTCGCCTTCATATTTATTTAAATTGAATATATTTTATAATAAATAAATAGCAATTTATTTTGAAAGAACTTTCATATCTTTCATAACCTGAAAAATTAGTAATATACTTTTTTATAAACGTGATTCGAGTTGAATTTAATATTATAGGCAAATATGTTTTAACAATAGGGTTTGTCTTCAGTTTGTAAGTTGGCCAATTAAAAGATTTGATTTTTACCTCATACAACCAATAATATAATTAGCGGTTTAAGGGTTAATATATTTAAGCTTACACAAATATTAGTGGTTTATGTATACTCTTAATAAACAGGCTTTACGTTTGCTAACAATTTAATACACAAATTACAGTACTGGTCTTACAATTACAAACAAGCTAATATAATAGTTAAAGTATGTTTACATAAATCTGGCCTTGTAGCTTTTGACAAATAATAAAGCATAGATGGCTTGTATAAATCTGTAGGTCTGCCTTGGAATCTTCAGTGACAGAGTTCACTGGATCTTGAGGTCTATCTTTATTTGGCATGCCATCTTCTAGTTCTGCTATTACCTTGTGATATTTCTTTTATTCTGACTGGGCTTTTTATACTGCTTTTTTTTGCAATGTACAGGAGTCTGGGATAGCATTGATTTTTCCTTCAGGTCCATGTTTAAGTGGAACTGCTATTCTCTCCAAGGTCTGCATTCCAAACAGGAACTGCTATTCACTCTGAGGTCCATGTATTTACAACACAAAGGAGGGGAGAGATAAAACTGAAACTATTATATCTTTTTTTATCTTTATTACTGCTAAAAGAGAATTGGGTGATGATTCATAGTAAAATATCATTAGCTATTTTACCTCTAAGCATTTTAAACTTTCTATAACTTGCTGATATATGTATGCTATTATGCTATTAAAATATTATAAATTCCTTATTTACATTGCAATACATATACATAACAAAGTCATTAGAATAACAGGTACTTACGTATTAATTCTGTGACACTTCAGTTTTTTCCACCGATCTTAATTCATCATAGATGACATGCCTGAAATGACATGTATGCCAATCTTAATTATTCATCACTGACACTTCAACTTTTTCCATTGATCTTAATTCGTTGTTGATGATGCCGATCTTAATTATAAAATAGCATGCATGCCAATCTTAATTATTTGTTGCTGATGATGTGACCTGTTAATTCAATGCTGATCTTATCCGGTGTTAACAAAAATGACGTGTATGCCGATCTGAAATAAGTGAAAAGCACAAATATATTACAAATATAGCACAAATATATTACAAACTGAAAAGCAAAAATGACAAGTATAACGATCTTAATTAAAAATTTGGGTTTTCCCCCCCCCCCCCCCCCCCCCCCCCCCCCCCCCCCCCCCCCCCCCCCCCCCCCCCCCCCCCCCCCCCCCCCCCCCCCCAAATATATTACAAATATAGCACAAATATGTCTACACACAAACTGAAAAGCTAAAAATGGTGTGTACACCCATCTTAATTATCGTTACCTGATGAAGTGACCAAAATGGTACGCATGCCTATTACTTTCAATAATTTATAAACACACAAATATATTACAAACTGAAAAGCAAAAATGATGTATCAATGTATCTGAGAAATATAGCAAAAATCTATTAATTTCAACAACTTTTGTGATTTTGCTTGGCCTGGATGTAGAAATATACATTTAACAAAAAATACATTATTGGACTGATGATGTAACCAAAATTTGATTGTAAAAAAACTGACAAACATGATATGTTAATGATGTCCCATGTGAGCCAAAATAATGTGCGATCTTTTTTGTATGGTCAGTTATTGTCAAGATTTCCATCTGAACCAACAGCTTTATTTTTAGTACTTATTTTCCCTGTTTAATTTTCATTGCTTACTTTCAGTGTTTCATTTTCAGTGCATTTTTTCTGTAGTTGATCAAGTTGATTGTGAGTAAATATTTATAGTTTCCATTTTCATTTCTATTGCTTAATTCGTGTAATTTAAAACTTTTTTTACAGTTCGAAATGATGACCACGAATTTACCATTAAGTGGAAGAGACACACTGTCCTACTTTCAGGCCAAAGGAATTCTGCCATCTCATAAATTCTGTCCCCACTTTAATATGCATCCTATGACTATGTACATCCACACCGCCTCAGATAGGCAATGGCATTGAAATGTTTGAGGATGCAATGGTAAGAATTGGTATTCATAAAAGGGGGGAATATGGTTTAGGATTTCAAAAGAACCATTCTTAACTGCAATATGATTTATATACAGTTGGACAAGGAAATTAACATCAATAGAATGGGGCAAAATTGAACTTGGATTATCAGATAAAACAGTTATCAATTGGAGTAATTATATGCATGAAGTTTGTATGACTGCTATGCTTGCACATGAAAAGCATAAAATTGGAGGGCCTGACAAAATCGTCAAGATAGATGTGAGTCTGTTCTCAAGAAAGAAAAAACCAATCTGGATGCAGTCTGTCTGAGAAATAGATGTTTGGTGGCCCCAGCAGAGAGATGAATGGATACTTTATTATTAGAATTGCTGATAGAACAGTGCCAACTCTAATTGAAGCCAGAAGGAAAATACTAAACAAGGTTCCCACAATCTATTCTGATTGTCGGAAGTCATATAAAACTGAAGAACTTGAAGTGCTGGATTCTGACCATTTCAGGGTCAATCACTTAAATACAATTTTGTTAATCTAAAACAGGGGGAAAAAAAAAAAAAACTTTGGGGATACTTGAAAGTGGCATAATAAACAACAATGGGGGACTGCTCCCAACATTTGGACTCTTATTAAGCCAAGTTTATGTGGTGCAGGTATCATAAAGATGAAGATGCTTTTATTTGTATATTGAATGACATTAAAAATAATTGGCCACCAACATTAGTTACTAATAAAGGCATTGGCTTTTTTTATTATTATTTATTTTGTCAAATAATTTTTTTCTTTTTTTTACTTAAATTTCTTTTAAAAAATAAAAAAAATTATGTTCATATATTACTAACTGAAACACAGGCTTATTATATACATGTGTCTATATATGTAATATATAGGGTATATGAGCTCAGACTTTCACACGACCCACCACACTGTGTGAAAATCTGTCTTTCTATACTCTATATATATTATATATATGTTTACAGGATATAATAAGCTGTGTTTCAGTTATTACATAATAAGAGATGTCTGCCCATCACTTGTATATGTATTAAATGGATTATGTCCTGTACATGGGGGTCCAGATTGACTTTAGGTCAACATGGGTGTGACAAGAATCTCAGCCTCATGGTGGCCTTTGAGCATTCTATCATCAGATTTTCAATTGGACAGTTGAAAGTTGTGAGTGCAGATCACGATTGAGCAGTTGTAAATTTAAGACTATGAAGTTTAACATCTTAATAACATATATCTGGCTATAGCATATATGTGTAGAGATAATTGCTGACTGACTGATGTTGCTGATTTATATAAATACGTGTATAACTGGCATTATTTATCTTTTCAACAAATGTGTGTTCAAGTGTATCAGTGTTATGAGATAGTGTGGAGAGTGGTGGATCGTGTTCATATATTACATTTTTTCAGCTAAATCTTGTTCACATGAGACTCATTTGGAGGGAAAAAGTAAAATTTAAATTACAAGCTCCATTAGCCCATTTGTGATTTATACTGGTATATATTGCAGGGTAAAAAGTAACATATAATGCACATATTTTATGTTTTCAATAATAATGTTTTATAAAGTATTCTTATATTTTAGCTATACTTTTTCATGTACATTCAAAAATAGTTGGAATTCACCCATTTTATAGATTTTTGCATTAATAGCATGTTGTATTAATTGATTACAAATTATTTGTAGTTTTTACTCTGTTTATGGTGAATTACCTTCAAAAAATGGTAAATTTCTTTTCTTTTATGTCTTTCCAAAGTTGCATTGATTGGTTAAAATATGATTTATTGCATTTTCCATTGCTGATATTTGGAATCCCAGATTAACTGTCTTTTCCTACTTTTACAGAGATATAAGTTATTTAAATTAAATGGCAGATTTTCACTTTGTAATATGTCAGTAGGAAACGCTACCAATGTAACTTTTTATAATAAATATAAATAATCCAGCCATATTATTTGCCTTTTTTTATTTTACACCAAAGAAATGACCTTCTTTTTCACTTTGTAATAAATCAATTGGCCGCCAACACAAGTTACTAATAAAGGCATTTTTTTTTTTTTTATGTATTTTGTCAGATAATTTTTTTCTTTTTTATTTACATCTTTTTTTAAAAAAATAATACGTTCATATAATATATTTTTTCGATATTTTTAACTGTAAAAACAAAAATACTTTTTACAATAAAGTTATTTAAATTAAATGGCGGATTTTCACTTTGTAATATGGCCCCGGGGGGGGGGATTTTACGTAATACTGACCTGTTTTTTCTTCCACTTTCTGAGCCGATCTTAATTCATCGTACTTCAATTTCTTTGGCGGATTTTCACTTTATAATATGTTCACAGGGGGGAGGCTTTTTTATTTTAATAAAGAAATGACCGCACTTCGATTTCTTCAGTAGATTTTCACTTTGTAATATGTTTGGAGGGGGGGGCTTTTTTATTTTAATAAAGAAATGACCGCACTTCAATTTCTTCAGCAGATTTTCACTTTATAATATGTTCATGGGGGGGGGCTTTTTTATTTTAATAGAGAAATGCCCCCCTTTTTTTTCAACTTTTTCTGCTGATCTTAATTCATCATTGATGACATGCCAATTAAGATCGGTGAAAGAAATTGAAGTATGACGAATTAAGATCAGCGGAAAAAGCCAAAGTGTCACAGGTCTAGTACATAAGTACCGAATAACATTTTAAATAATCTACTCTATTAAAAAAATTAATTTAAAAGTTCTTTTAATATTAAGGATGTATCAGATGTAAGTGGAAATTGGAAGTAATAGGTAGTAAAAATTTATTATGTTTTAATCCTCTATACTTGAGAAGTCTGCTTATAGCAGTCAAACCATTAGTTGTGTTTTAGAGCTAATTTTTTTGGCATAGTCTGGTTTATTTTTGAATTTGGGGTAATTTTAATATATATATATAGAAGCTATATACATATGCTTTATGCCAATTTGTATTTAAATCAATTCTTGTTTTAGGCAAAATGAAAAGTTATTTTATTCAAAAATTTGTTAAAGACTTATAAGAAGGGAATGCAGGCACATGTATGTATGGGTAGAAAAAATCAGAAATAATTAGCTTATATTTACAACATCTAAGAAATTCCTTAAAAGATTAGATAAATAACTAGAAATTTTGTTAAGGTGGGATGTTCAAATGTCAACAGATTCTAAAACATTATGGTAAAAACAATTAATGTAAATTTAAGCTATTTAAAATTCCTTAACATTGTATTTTAATAAAATGTGTAAAGGCAGATTAATTACAAAGAATATGTACCTTTATAATTATTATTAAAACCATGTCTAATTAATAAAAAATAAAATAATTGTTTTTGTATTATCTATTTAAAAGATAATGTTTACAATATTTGGCCTTATGGTAAAAGGGTGTTGATTGATGCTGAATTACTCTGAGAAATGCAGGTAGACAAAAGGTATTTGGAATTTGGAAAATATTACTAATTAATAAAAAATAAAGAATTAAATTTTAGATAAGTTGATAAGAATTATTATCAGCAGAAATATTTTAATTAAATCTAAACTGAATGCCTTTTGTTGAAAAATGGCATATCTACTTAAAGGGAAACCAGATCTTTATCAAAAAGGAAATTCTTCAAGATTTTAAACAAGTTCTCCATCCATCAAGTTCTAATAAGTAAAGTCATGTATAATGACCATTAGCAAGTAGAAAACTTGGGTCCACATCTTCTTCACCATTCCAAGTTAACATGAATTGGAATTCCAATGTAGTCTGTTAACCTGTCAAGCCTGTTTTTCAATGTTTGTACCATCATATATACATTCAGCCTGTTGACCTGCTATATCTTTATTCAAGAAATAAAAAACTACTTAGTCAATTATGCCACCCTCAGTTGCATGCTTTTCTGAAAAACCAGCCTGTCACCATAATAACCAATTAACTATTAATATCCAAAAAAGGGCCAATTTACCGTCATATCCCTTTATGCTTTGCTGTGTTATTTTAAATCCTTTATGAAGGTAATTGTAGAAATATTGAACTCACACCATGAGATTTCTGCAATCCCAAAAGACCAATAAAAACTTAATCATTCATATACATTTGGTGTTCTTCTTTTATTTTGTTTTGTTTGTGTTACATTTTACTTTAATATTATTTAATCTTATTATATCTATATATTAAAGTAATCCATATTTGTTAAGAATGAATTATGTTGTACATTCATACTATATTTAAGTATTGAGTAATCAGATAATGAAGATCTCTTTTGTGAAAATATTTTTATTAAATTCCTAGAATATTCTTACCTCCCCCTAAAAAAAACTAATTAATCAAAAGTGCAGACACATTTTAATCCCCTTTCCTCACCTGGCTTACAGATTTTATTATTTTTTCTAGTCATGCATTTCAATTAAAATCTTACTCTTCTTGTAATTATCAAAGTCAGAATACCAGATTTTAAAAAATGAGTTAGTTTTAAAAACAATATTTAAAATAAGATACTTTCTGAAGGGAGAAATATATGTCATTTAATTTGCATTAGCCTCCATAAGTTATGA
>JAQFVV010015613.1:0-13119 GCA_028023455.1 Epiperipatus broadwayi
TAGAAACACACACTGAATATAGAAGGCGTAACAGGCATCAGCAAAAAAAAAAAATAGATGTAAAAAGGCGAGAATTGAAACAACAGAACCCTCACAGTGAGCAGGAGATATATCATTGGGCTATAGCACTCGATGAAGAGAGTGACCTGGTGTTTCAAGATGCAGTGGAAATTGAGGAAAAACAGAAGCAAGACATGAGTTCCTAAACTTAAACAAGATTATTAATGAAACTTAAAATTGCAGTTTTAAATGTCAGAGGCCTTAATTCAATCAATAAAAATTTCAAAGTTAAACATTGGATAAATCAAATCCGAGCACATATAACAGGATCATTAGAAACAAAGATATATGCAGGCTCACCAATAAATCCAGTTACCTGCCTAAGGGGTAAGGGCTTCTCTGCATGTCCCAGAGATTTGTCCTCACCATCTGCATGAACTGGAATAGTAATTGTCTCAAGATTGTCCTTTTGAAAATTTCAAAATACTTTACATTGATTCAAACTTCCTAATAATAACACTGACTCAAAAAGTAATTACAATGAATATAGTGCTCGTATATATGCCAGTACAAAAGCAAAAGATAGAATCTATAATTTCCAATATAAATTCAATTCTTGCCATGAATGAAAGCCCCACTGTTCTAGTTGGGGATTGCAACTCATCTTATGAAGAATTTACACAGACATTACTACATAAAATAGCCATACCATTGATTAATAGACAAGGTTTTCTGCCAGAAGGGGCTGTCTCCTTTTATAATGGTCACTTTGCAACATTAATAGATCTGAACTTTTGCTCACCATCACTACATCATCTCATGGAGGTAAAATTGGTCCTGACCATGTTTTCTGATCATTCTGCCCAGTTAATCATGATCAATTTAGAAAAAACTGCAAGTAGTTAATCACAAGCTAACAAAAATGATGAGAGTACTTATCCCAACAAATGCAACAGAATTCCTTTTCTCAGAGACATATATTCTGTTGCAGAAGGTTAAAGGGATGAGCCTCGATCCTATACAGCAATACCTGACTTTTATAAACATCTTGTCCTTCAATATTGATCATGTAACAATAAATCAACCACCACCATCAAGGCTTCTGCAATATGCCAATCAGCTACATCAGAGACTAATGATGATGGCTCCAACACACAACACACAAATACACATAAGAAAGCTGACTGATGCTTATAATAAGGCCTGTGAATCCCTGAAAGAATATCTGAAGATAAAGAAAAGTAAGCTTTGCATGGAACAACAGCACACATGGACCTGCAAGTTTATAAAGTGGGCTCTAGGCCATCCAGACTGAGGATGGTATGTTCGCTGGCCATAACATTATTATGCCATTGTTCAAATACTTTCAAGATAAGTTAAGTGATGCCACCAAAAATGTTTGGAGAGATTGAGAGTGAATTACCAGTTAGTGAAAATGATATAATAGAGAAAATGAGAACTATCAGCAATGCTTGTCATCCAGGTGGCCATGGGACATCACTGTTTATTCTCAAGCATTTAAGTTTTTTTACAGCAAAATACCTCAAGGATTTAGCAAACCATCTTGCTCAAGAAATTAAGCCAACCACAGGGATATAACTCATGGCAATTGTGCCATATAATAAGAAAAAGAAAAGCATACCAATGCCAAAAGAGCTTAGACCAATATCTATGGGGCCACCTCCTATTAAAATATTGGAAAAGATTATAAAAGATAAGATTGAGCCCTATATTTTACCAACCAACAGTGAATCACAATTTCCAAAGAAGACATCATCAACAGTGCAAGCAGCATTGTTATTCAAGACCATGATGATAGCCACTAGAGTGAGGAAGAAATACAGCACAGTGGTAGTGCAGATAGATATTGCTTCAGCTTTTGATTCAGTGAGAATCCCTGTGCTACTGGATATGCTCAAGCAGACTAAAATACCCAAAGCTCTCTTATATTTGACTTTAAACTTGATAATGAGCAAAGAACTTTATGTTACTGTGAATGGCAGAAATTTACCCTCATTCATCCCAACACAATCACTATCCCAGGGGTCTCCCCTGAGTGCATTAATGTTTATTTATTATATCAATCCACTTATTAAAAAATGAATAGCACATTCATTGGAGTTTAAATACCTGGTACAACACACAAGATTGCATGTCTGGCATACATGGACGATATCAAAGTCTTCTTGACATCCAAAAAGCAAATACCCCTGCTTCAGGAAGGGCTTCAATACTTCTCAAAACAATACAAATAAGAATAAACCTAGAAAAGACTGCAGCCTGGATGCTACTTACTGGAAGGCCATGTGGGCCAATGTATCAAGCAAAACCTACTCCATTTTCAGGCTTTCTTTTTTCTAGGAGCCACTGGAATGAGATGTCAGATCCCAGCCAAGTTCAAAGAAGAAGTCAAAAGCATAGCTGAATCACTCTCAAAGGAATATTTGTCCATGCATGCAAAGGTGCAACTGATTAACAAGCTTATAATGACCAAGATAGAATATTATATGCATATAGTTAAATTTTTAAAAAAAAATTATGGCATGCATTAATTCCATATGTTGCAAGCTCATCTGGGGGGAAAAGACAGTGACAATTTTAATGGCAAAACTCAATCACCCTCTTATAGCAAATGGACTCAGGTTACATAGCTTACAAACATTTCAAACATTTCAAAACAAGAAATGCTATAATTGCCATACTCACTCAATTTTCTAAATTAAGACACTAAGGGCAGTTAACACCTACAGATAGACCTTCTCCAAAAGATTGTTTTTTGGCAGTCACCATCTACCAATGCAGGAGAGAAAGAACAATCTCAGATCAATTTCAACAAAAGTATAAATGTTGAAAAATTATATAAGTTTATACATCAAAATAATCACAATGAGGAGATCCCATCAATACTAGAAATAGGAACCAAATATCTGATCAAGCAATATAAAAGATGGCAACTAGAACCTAAGTTCCTAGATTTTATAATAAAAATGAATTTGAATGCTTTACCTACTAAATATTTTTTTACATAATAGAAGAATGTACAGTTCAGTTGATCCTTTCGGTGGCCTTTGCCATTTGGCTGAGGAGACTTTACAGCATATAATTTTCAACTGCAAGGCCATGGAGCAGACTAGATTTATTCTGCAGGGGAAATATAGAAAACAAAACACTACAATGATGCAAATTATGTCAACTTACAAAGGTAGGTCGGTACCAGCCCTAAGAGCCTCAACATTTGTCTTATATGCACTTTAGTGCACTAGGTATGTGTTTGTATTGAGTAATAACCCCAGAAGACATCCAGACACATTTGAGAATGTTAATTAAAATTCAAGTTAGAGACAAACAGATTACCAGCCCGAATATTTATGCAGTTATTGGTCCCTGCTCAGACAAACAGCAAAGTTATAAAGACTGCACAAACCAGTATATTATTTGTAGACAAGAACTATGTTTTAAGCTCATGTAAATCCAGAAAGAACTCTATCAAAATGACAATGTAAATGTTAAAATTTATAATCAACTTGTAGCAGTTAATTTACTATGTACCCACTAATGTTGTGTTCTTTTGAGACAATAAAGGCCTTTTGAAACATAATAATAATAATAATAATAATAATAATAATAATAATAATAATAATAATAATAATAATAATAATAATAATAATAATAATAATAATAATAATAATAATAATAATAATAATAATAATAATAATAATAATAATAATAATAATAATAATAATAATAATAATAATAATTCAATTCAATTCAATTCAATTTATTTACCGTACAAAACTACAGCATTAAGCCAATTACAGAATTGCACTATAATAACTATACAATAATATACATAAATAATATACATAAATGAGTAAAAATGATGAAAATAATATAATTATATGCCATACTTTTTTACAAGATAAGTAACAAATTTTTTAAAGTCTAAAGAAAAAATATTTTCATTAATAAAATCATGATTATAGGTATTAGGCAAACGAAGCAAAGGTAAAAATTTTAATATGTTAGAGCGACAAACCTTAATATAAAATAAAGTAAATGTACGTGTTTTATGTAAACAATTATTAAAAGCAATATTTGAAATTTTGTTAGTTAATATAATTTTTTGATTCACAAGATTATATAAAATTTTAAGATCTCTCATTTTTCTTCTAATGGATAGGGATAGATAATGGTCTTTTAATTTAATGTACTTAGAAAATTTGTCATAAACCAATTGAATTTTGATAATATCTCGTTTGGAACTGGGATTCCAAATGACAGATCCATATTCTAAAATTGGCAAAACCAAAGAGAGAAACAATTTATATTTTGTAAAACTACTAAATTGTCTACCATGCCTTAAAATTGCACCCATAATTTTAAAAGCCTTATTTACTACATTTTCAATATGATGATGAAATGATCCATTGCTTGCAAAAATAATTCCAAGGTCTTTCTGAGTATCAACAAACTTTATATTATGATCTTCAATATAATAAGGACAAATTATCATTTCAGATTTTTTGGAATAAGAAACTGTTGAACACTTATCCATATTAATATCCATTTTATTATCTCTACACCATTTCACAAAACTATTGATATCTTTTTGTAATAATATGCAATCATTAATTGAGTTTATATTTCTAAAAATTTTACAATCATCTGCATAACATAAAATATGCGAAAATTCTAAACTCTCTCCCAAATCATCAATATAAATGTTAAACAATAATGGTGCAAGGATACTGCCCTGAGGTACTCCTATATTACAATAATATGGATTAGAAGAATTATTCTTAAACTTTACATAAGCTGTTCTCTTCTTAATAAAAGATTCAAACCATGCAACCAAATTATAGGAAAAACCTAATTTATACATTTTGAAAAGCAACCTGGAATGATCCACTTTATCAAATGCCTTGGATAAATCAAAATAAACAACATCTAAACGACATTGATTCTCAAAGGCATTAGCAATGTGATCAGTTATTGTTAAAAGATTAGTTTCAGTTGATCTTCCAGGTAAAAAACCATGTTGCACAGGAACCAAAATCTTATTTATGTCATTAACAATTTTCTTATAAACACATCTTTCAAATATGCGTGCAACTGTATGAAGCACAGAAATTGGTCTATAATTATTAACATTATCTTTTGAACCATTTTTAAAAATAGGTATAACTTTGGCAAGTTTTAGAGAGTTAGGAAAAATACAATTTTTAATGGAACAATTAAGAATATAACATAAAGGAGCAGCAATATATTCTACACAACCTTTATAAATGAAAGAAGGTATATTGTCATAACCTATACTTGAATGTATTTTGAGTTCTTTGACAGCTGATATAATATCACTATTGTTGAAACAATCGATAGAAATGCTATCATTAAAACATCCCTTGATCAAATTAAACTCAGACAGTTGAGAATTACCAAATAATTCAGAAAAGTGAACTGAAAAGTCATCAGCACATAAAGATGAATTATAATCCATTTGAGATTTTCTTTTGGTAATGCCAGAAGTTTTAATAAAAGACCAAAATTCGTTAGGATTATCTGACAAATTGAGCTCCATATTTTTAATATAGTTTTGAAAATCAATTTTCTGAATAGCTTTAACCAATCTTTTATAATTAATAAAATTATTGTAAAAAAGTATATTTCGTGTTTTAATGTACTGCTTATGATGATACAATTTCCTTCTAATAATTTTTTTAAGTTTATCTGAGAACCAAAAAGGGAAATAAAAATTGTGAGAGTCACGTTTTTTTGGTATATAAAAATCAATTAGATCATTAAATACTTGATTAAAAAAGTCCATATTATAATTAGCATCTGTTGAGGAATATAACGGGCTCCAATCAAAATTAGAAATTGTCTTACACAGACCCATATAATCCCCCTTTTTATAACATCTTTTAATATTTAAAGGAACATGCCACTTAAAATAATTTATTTTAACAAAAAATTCAATAGGTGGGTGATGTAAATCTATAGGAAAATTAAGAGATGAAACACAAAAACATTTAATCTCAGGTAAGTTACTCAGAACATAATCAAGTATTCGATTATAAGAATTTAAATGGGAATTATGCTGTTTCAAATTCAAAAAATTAAAGAATTGCAGCATCCTATATGCTTTGTGTGATAATGAAGAAATATCAAAAGAAGCATTATTAAATAACTCAGGAATGTTAAAATCTCCAGTAATAATAATATTCATTTTATAATTAATCAAAAATTCTTCAAAAGTACAAAGTAAAGCATCCAAGTCAGAGAAAGACAAGGCTGGCCTTATATAAACGTTCCCTAATAATAATAATAATAATAATAATAATAATAATAATAATAATAATAATAATAATAATAATAATAATAATAATAATAATAATAATAATAATAATAATAATAATAATAATAATAATAATAATAATAATAATAATAATAATAATAATAATAATAATAATAATAATAATAATAATAATAATAATAATAATAATAATAATAATAATAATAATAATAATAATAATAATAATAATAATAATAATAATAATAATAATAATAATAATAATAATAATAATAATAATAATAATAATAATAATAATAATAATAATAATAATAATAATAATAATAATAATAATAATAATAATAATAATAATAATAATAATATCATCTTGACTAAACTTAAAATATCTCTTATACATTGTACAATGCAAGTCTAATATAACATAAAATTGGTCTGTGAACGTATGGCTTAATGCATGATTGACATAAAAAAAGAACAAAGTCCTGGATAACACCAAGAAAATAAAATGACTATGGCCGTATTTTAGAGTTCTTCATAATTCACTATTTACAAAATTACAGAATTTGTCTCTGAAGAATATTATTAATAGGTATCAGTCAATAAAAAATATACCAAAAATAAATTACTATGAAGAAAAACCAAGTGCAAATTCATTTGCAAGAATTAAACAATAATAAGAATTAAAAAAGCTAAATTGATAGAGTTTGTGTAAAAAGTATAAGTGCACATATATGTGTAAATAGTACAAAAATAATACACTGGAAAGCATGAAAATGAGATAATATTATTAAATGAAGAAATGGTGTTTTCATATAATGACATATTGTTAAGCTGCCTTTAATATTTATGTAACTTACTGAAAACAAAAATTAGTTGGTAAGATTAAAAACACTATTATATGCAAAGTAAAGCACATGGCAGATATGAGTGTTCTTCATATTCTTTTATATAGAGAGCAAACTACAAAACATGATGTTATAAAAATTTAAAAATGCAAAGATCCTTGGATCTTAAACTCAAATATAATGTTAATATCATCACAGACATGAAAGTAGTAGTCTCTGAAAGATCAGTGTAAATATTCCTTTTAAGATCGTTAAGCTGAATTAAACATCACTAAAAACAGAGAAAAATTAAAATTTAGGAATTCACAACTTGAAATCAATTTCATTCATTCTTTATAAATTTAATAACTTTAATTGTATTTTTATATTGGACTATTTCCATCATCTAATATGCGTATTGAATGTCTTTAGAAAAATTTAACTTTACTGTCACTGGTTAGGCCAGCAACATGTGAAAAAGAGGGGAGAATAATACCTCTCAAAACATTGTGCATATACTAATCTGTTTGATGTGCTACTATTAAGAGTGGAATGTATTTGGAATATTTAAATAAAGTTAAATTTTTTTAAATTCATTCAATACACGTATTGGATGATAAAAATATTCCAATATAAAAGTAAACTACATCACCATCATCACAAACCTTCAGGAAAACATGAATAACTTTAACTATGCATAGACAAGATTAAAACAACTCCTAAGCTTGAATATAAAATTTTTGTGGATAAAACAAAAAAAAATCCTGTACACATTAATCTTATTTAGAACGTTTGTTCTTTCTAAATTTCTTGTAAATAGAAAAAATTTGCCTTTTATAATTTATCAGTAAATACTGATTTTTGAACTATTATGTTTTCTACCAACTTATTCAAATTGGGAAATATATTTTGTGTATTTTAATAATAATAAAAAATATTTAGTCAAGCATAGGTGGTCGAGAGGTCAGCATCGGCCTTACAAGCAGTTGTCCCGGGTTAGCAGGTTCGCTTCCCTGCCGATATTATGACACAGAAAATAAGAAAAAAAAAGTCTACAGATTGGAATCAATCAATCTGCTCCCGTGTTTACTTTTCCATAATTCATTGAAGAAAATAGTGCACGGTATGCTTTTTTTAAAACTAAACCAGTCGCTATTGTATCAATAATATATACACATTTGCATTAATTTTTTTAATTAAATTATAATGAAATTAATATAATAAATTACAAATTATATATTAGTATACATAAATAAAATATTATTTTTTTAATTTATTAATTTTTTAATAATATATAGATATATCTATTTTTTATCCAAAATAAAAGAGCACTTTTCCTCTAACGAACCGCATGCGGCTCTAGAGGCACCCAGTTCCCGATATTTCAAGTAATCTATATTGCTTTTAGAAGAATAACGTGGTATATCTTTGATTAATTTCTAAAAGTGACTCTAAAAGATACAAGATATTTTCTTCAACTACTTTGGTTTTTAGATCTCTCAGTAAATGAGATTATTACATGATACCTATAATTAATCATCAATCACTACATAAAACTAAAACAAATGTTTGACAATGTAAACAACAGATTATCACACATTCATCAACATGTGTCGATAAACTAATTATATTGCATATTAGTATTTAATAGTTTTTATCTAATATTTAAAAGTGTGCAACAACTCAGCACTTATATAATCACCTGCCATGCAGATGACTTTGTTTTATAACTAGGCTAAGTAATTTTGAATTATTTGCAATAGGTTTAAAATATTTTATTTTAGAAAGGTAACATATATTCAATCTACATACCATTCAATGTTGATCAATAAGTGAGTATCTGCAATTCTTGGATAGAGAATAAAACAAAGATGAAGAGCTGCTTACTAATAAACTGCTTATTGCATTTATCTTCTTTGTTGTCTTATTTGGGGTTGTTGGGAGAACCATTGTCATGTAGTAAGCTATTTAAAGATTGTCCCATTTTTGTTTACTTTATACACACACACACATATATATATATATCATCAACCATTATCAATCCACCACAAGATGAAAGTCTTTCCAAGTTCAATTCATCTCTGATTTTTAGCTTCTCTTCTCCACACTTTCTTATTTCCTCCAACCATCTTACATGTGGTCTCTTTCTGCATCTCTTACAATCTCTTGAAATCCAGTTTAATATTTCAATTGTCCATCTATTATTATCTCTTCTAGCAATATGTCCAGCCCAACTCCACACTTCAGTCTTAATTTTTTCAATGGGGTCAGTACCTGTTTGTTTTCTTACTCCCCATATATATATATATATATATGTTGTAACTCAACCCCTGTACAACCCCTTTATTATCTCGGTTGTAACAATTTCCTGATGAGCATATTGTAGGAAGGAACTATCGATTGGCTTTCCCCAAGGCAGACATCACCCCCCCCCACAACAATATTTCCTGTTCATCAGATGATGTAGCACTATAGAGACTGTAAACACCTAGAAATTAATTTCTGTGTTTGGTTTCCCAAATGGCACCACTAGAGTTCCATCTCACTACAACTGAATTACCTAGGTCTAATTATGCCAGACATAGCTCAGGAGGCATGAAATTCTCATGAACAAGTGATGCAAAAAAATGGAACTGAACAACTGAAATTAATTTTAAGTAACAAAAGTTTTGTTAACAATGATATTGATAAGTCCTTCCAATAAAGTTCATCCTTCATTTCAAATGAAGGTTCATTTTAATATATCTTGGGTGAAGAATTCAAAGCATCTTTTATCAAGCAGACATCTACCATTACTGCATGAATATTTTTAACTATTTGTTCCATATCTGTATATCTTAAGTAACAAAAGTTTTGTTAACAATGATATTGATAAGTCCTTCCAATAAAGTTCATCCTTCATTTCAAATGAAGGTTCATTTTAATATATCTTGGGCGAAGAATTCAAAGCATCTTTTATCAAGCAGACATCTACCATTACTGCATGAATATTTTTAACTATTTGTTCCATATCTGTATATCCTTTTTAGGTAGGTAAATAGGTAAGATGAGCAATTCCAGATTTGTGAAGTTTCTGTAATTCAGTCAAGTATAGATATGTATTTATATACTTTAAGTCTCATTATTTTACTCATACACAACCAATATGCATGTAAGCATTTGTAATTCATATAGTACTTCATTATTTTTAAATTTATCACAGGTAGGTAAACAGTTAATATAAGTAATTGCAGGTTTCTGGACTATTCATAATCCAGTCAAGTATACATGTGCATTTATATGCATAAGTTTCATTATTTTATTCATACACAACCAATATACATGTAAGCATTTGTAATTCATATAGTTATTCTAATATATAGCATAAATATTTGTTATTTGGTCTGCCACAGGCATATATTTCCACACATAAGTTAATCAGCAGTTTCATTTATAACATTAATTTAATTATTCTAGTATATAGCATGAATATTTGTTATTTGGTCTGCCACAGATGTATATTTCTACACCTAAGTTGATCAGCAGTTTTATTTATAATTTTGTTAGTTATAGCTATATGTAATAGCTCAGCATTTCTAATTCTTCCAGGTATACTTATTTGTATATCAGCAATATAAATAATTATAAGTATTCATTTTTATTTTATTCTAATTCAGATGTATCTGCATATAAAAAGTTAATCATTTATGATTTATCTTATTAAAAATGCCTTTTGATTATAGATATAAAAGACATTTACGTATTTATAATTTAGCACCAATAAAACATATTTTCACATAGCTATAATTATTCATAATTTATTTTAAAAAAGATGTTTTTTTTATATAAACACATATAAGTATTGAATATTTCATGAAATTGTTACCTTCATTTTATCCAGTTTGTTCCTTCACTTCAGGTTACTACTGCATTTCAAAACTAGGTCAGTTATTGGAGTTGAATGGCATTATTTACTTTCCATGATGTTCACTCAGGCAAGTCTTGGACATTCATGGCTATGAACAAAAGAGAGGAAGCTATTATGATTAGCCTTCCATCCTTATGATTTCCTTATTAATACTTTCTTTTTTTCATCATTAGCAGTGTGGCTGTAAATATTATATTTCAAGGTGACTAAAACCAATTGTCAACTAAACAGTTGAGCAACACTTAGATAAAAAAATTTAACTTTTTTTACTCTTTCACTTTTCTTACTTTTTAACTCTTTTCTAAATCTCCTCTGAACTTCAAACTCAAATATTATACCCTGATCTCTGGATTGATTCAGCAGCACTCCCACTATATCTGATTTGTTACACAGCTTTCATTTAAGCCTGAGTGCTTTTTTCTTCTTAAGGATTAGACCACTAGTTTTAGCTGGACATATAAGGATCCATGAGGATTAAGCCATGCTTTTAAATTTGATAACTTTCCCTGAAGTGATTATTATACTTTGCATGACAACATTGTTTCAAAAATTAAAAATGTAATATTAATATAAATGCCAGCTTTAAATAAATACTTAGAGACATATTTATATCATAATTTAAAATTATAAAATCAATAATGAAGGTTTATCTTTTTTTCTTAATTATAGAAAATAATGATTTTCTTTTAACTTTAAACTTTTTGCTTGATTTTTTTAAAAAAAAAATAGGATCAACTTCTTTCATATACTTCTACTTTTTTTATTTAGGTGGGAGGGTAAAATAAATCTTAGAATACACACATGAACAGTTTCTCTTTCAGATCGGAATATATATATATATATTGAAATTGAAATATATATATATATATATATATGTCCACAGATGGCGTTTCTACCAAAAACACCAATCAAGCGTATATTCTGTTTACATAAACGTCAGAGTAGCATTCACTATCTCTAACTATAATTCCACTTTCAGATCATGATTTCAAGCTATTTGCTATCGTCAGTGAAAGACAGGAATAAAGAAACTAGATCTAAACACAAACTCTGAGCGTTTATGAAACAATTTCTATTCAGCTTGCAAGCGTGAATTTTTTAGACACGTAATGTCTTCAAACTCAGCATAGCAAACCAGATAGCTATATGGGTCTGATCTCAGTTCAGCATCACCACATAGTAGAAGCCTCTGCAATCTATATCATTGCAAGAAAGACCTCAAAGGTACATTTATGATAAACAAAAATGCAAGTTAAAAAACTTGCTAACGCTTGTATTTATGTCCACAGATGGCGTTTCTACCAAAAACACCAATCAAGCGTATATTCTGTTTACATAAATGTCAGAGTAGCATTCACTATCTCTAACTATAATTCCACTTTCAGATCATGATTTCAAGCTATTTGCTATCGTCAGTGAAAGACAGGAATAAAGAAACTAGATCTAAACACAAACTCTGAGCGTTTATGAAACAATTTCTATTCAGCTTGCAAGCGTGAATTTTTTAGACACGTAATGTCTTCAAACTCAGCATAGCAAACCAGTTAGCTATATGGGTCTGATCTCAGTTCAGCATCACCACATAGTAGAAGCCTCTGCAATATATATCATTGCAAGAAAGTCCTCAAAGGTACATTTATGATAAACAAAAATGCAAGTTAAAAAACTTGCTAACGCTTGTATTTATGTCTTTCTTGCAATGATATAGATTGCAGAGGCTTCTACTATGTGGTGATGCTGAACTGAGATCAGACCGATATAGCTATCTGGTTTGCTATGCTGAGTTTGAAGACATTACGTGTCTAAAAAATTCACGCTTGCAAGCTGAATAGAAATTGTTTCATAAACGCTCAGAGTTTGTGTTTAGATCTAGTTTCTTTATTCCTGTCTTTCACTGACGATAGCAAATAGCTTGAAATCATGATCTGAAAGTGGAATTATAGTTAGAGATAGTGAATGCTACTCTGATGTTTATGTAAACAGAATATACGCTTGATTGGTGTTTTTGGTAGAAACGCCCATCTGTGGACATAAATAATAAGCGTTAGCAAGTTTTTTAACTTGCATTTTTGTTTATC
>JAQFVV010015614.1:0-13108 GCA_028023455.1 Epiperipatus broadwayi
TGAATACGATTAGAAGTAACATCATTTACTACATTAATACGTTCATTTATATCTTGTAATTTATTAACATCAATCAGCTGTTCCTCTTGTTGCAATCCCACAGCAACTTTAACTTCAGCAGAGATAATTGTATAAATATTTTTAAATGAAGATTCATTATCAATTCTCAATGCTTGGAATTTATCCCACAATACTTTACTATCATTAATAATCTTTTTCTCAAATTCCCCATGCTCTTTCTTAGACTCTTCTAATCTGGCTATAATTCCTTGATTTTCTTCCCTCATTTCACTACTTATTTCCTCAAATTTTGCTTTTAAAGAATTAGCTTCAACCATTGTCTCTTCTCTGTATTTTTCCATCTTTTCATCAAATTTTACTTCTACTCCCCTAACACTATTATCTACCAGAGCTTTTAATTCATCTTTTAATTCCCTAGAAAGTTTATTAGAATTGACTTTCATCTCAGTTCTAAGTTCCTCTTTTAGTTCATCAGAGTTAGTTTTTAAACTAGTCTTTAGTTTCTGGGAAAGTTCATCAGAATTTGTTTTTAATCTAGATTCTAGTTTCTGGGAAAGTTCATCAGAATTTGTTTTTAATCTAGACTCTAGTCTCTCAGAATTTGTTTTTATCTTAGCTCTAAGATCTTTTAATTCATTAGAGTTGGTTTTCATCATAGGCTCCAGTTTCTCTATTAAACTCCCCAAATCAAAATTACCACTAACTGGCATTTCACTACTGTTGTCCATTATTATTAGAACTACAATATTATATACTCATAAAAAAAAATCTAAGATATATATATATATATATATATATATATATATATATAGTAATTACCACAGATCAAGGGCTCACCATCTCCAATCATTATCCCAACAAGCAATTACTCAACTAAGCAAAGTACAAGCCTTTTAATTTTATTATTCATAGTAGCTATCCGACAATCTAAATTTCAGTTGTTTGAACTCATGAACTTCTTGGCTTAAAAAAAAAAAATCTCATCTATCACCATAACATCAACAAATTTCTCTAAAATATATATATAGAGAGAGAAAAAGAAAGTAACAACTGAGATCACTAAATAACATTTATTTATATTTAATGATAATAAATATTCCACACTTATACAATATTGAAATGTGGAAATTTCATATCAAATTCAATATAACCTTGAAATATTTAAAATACAATAAAATGTTCACATGCCTTAAAAACAACTAATTCAATAATATAGTGAGACAACTTTCTCATTCAAAATAATGGTAGTTAAATATAAAATGCTTAAATTGATGCCTATAAATTTTCTGGACCTTAAAACTTAATACCATTTTATATACATAAAAAAAAATCAACTTCACTAATTATTTACTTTTGTGCCCAAAACACTATTTTACTAAAATTGTACTAATGCAATTTATTATCAACAAACATTCACTAATTGAACTTCATGTTTAAAAGTCACTTATAATGGAAAATATAACATTGATATGCTTGTTTTCAAACCCTAATTGATAATCAATGTAATAGATTATTTGTTACCAACAATAATCAATTAACCAAGCCCTTAAGTTTGGTGTTATATATTTAAGTTATATACTTATCTATTCCTCCAAAGATCCGACAGATACTGACAGCCAAAAGATTGATTAGCACTTCACAACTTTGATATAGATAAAAGAATTCAATCATTACTCCTAAAGCATACAATGTTTCATGAACACTTAGATGATTATCACATTTCATTCTATCCAAGCTACTACAACCCATAATAATTTTCTGAAAACACTATTGCACTGCCCTGCTTACATCCAAGTCTTAGGGGCTATTATTTATAAAATATTTCCTTGCTCATCTTTGGGAGTCTTAGAGGCAAATATTATACATATATCAAAAATAATTATACCTTACTCTCTCTGGAGTCTTAAAGGTAAAATCATGGCAGGACTACTGTTAACTGCTTCATGATAAATAATAACTAAACATCAAAATTTGGGTTGGAGCAATAAATGAGATCAATCAATCACAAGTGACATGAATGCATCACATCCTCAAGACAATGACAAAAATTCCCCATCCAACATCAATACTTGCAACAGAACCAACCAAACTCCAACAATCAAATATCCAATCTAACCCTCAAAATTATAGATTTTCTACAACATAAACTTTCCAAATATGGACAAAATTATTACGCTATAATTTAACACCATCAATATAATTTTTAAATTGAAATTAAACTGCTTCATGACTATATTTATCTTTCATCATTAAAAAAATACAATAACAGTAACAATCACCATCTAAACATAAGGCCAAAATATTTCCATTTATATAAAAAAAAAATTAAACACACAAAAATGCTTCTCTTTCTTTAAACTATACATCTCATATCAATATATATATACTACACATCTCTCAGGTATGTGGGGTATTTCAAGCCCTAATTAGCTTATTTCGAGCCCTAGTTGTTGCGCCAAATGTAATGGAACGTACTTGCTGCATTCCATTTAAATTGAAGAAAGAAGGCCCCAAACATTGGGAAAGCCAAATATAATGGAATGTATCTTTATATGATCTCAAATGAAAATAAACATATGAACTTTTGCAACAATAATCATTAGTTAACCAAGCCCCTAACTTTGATACACCAAATGTAATGAATAATTAAACGAACATATTATGCTGACCACGTTGTGGCGTCCAAATGTAATGGAACATACTTTTACTCCATTATACCAATCATCAGTTAACTGGGACCAACAGTTTGTGGTGCCAAATGTAATGGACAATATATCATATAAACATATTATACCTCAAATGTAATGGAACATCAATATATGAGAAGAAAATAATGCTTCAAACATTGGATGATAAACGTAATGGAATATATATAATCTAAATGAATCCAATTGTTGAGAAAGCCTAATATAATAGATTGTATGATTTAAATGAAGAAAGACAAAATTATCCCAGTTATATTTAAATAAATTGTTTATATGCCCTTCCAACTAGCTATACATGAAATAAATCTAAAATCATACAGAGCAATGAGATCTATCATTATAATTTATTTTCAAGGTTGATATGACTAACTAATCAAATATATATCAGAAACAAAGGGAATTCTATTAAATCCAATATACACATCTATTATGTAAATTTATGTATATCTAAACATATCAATGAATAATAATATGTGTAAGTGGCCTAAAGACTAAACAATAAGTGAAATATGAAGTTATCCTCTATTAAATTGTGAATTCAATTAATTTCATAATGACTCTGGCATTAAAAGAAAAATAAGAATAAAATATTAATACTCTTTCAAATAAATTACAAAGGCATTACTTATAAAACAAATAGTACATCCTTTATTTTTATATTATGGTTTAATTTTAGGTAATATCAATGTTTTAAATACAAACCCAAATAATAAATATACATATATACTTGCAATAAGTATATATATTAAATATATAAAGACATATCTGTGCTTAACAAGTAGGTATCAATATAAATACAAATCCATATTTATATTTTTCAGATATTTAAAATAATAAAAAAAAATATTATATACAGCAAATACATATAAATTATTGTTTTGGTATGCATAAGAATCATTATATAAAGTTAAAAAAAAAATGGAAATAAATTAATAATAAAACATTTTTTTTTATAATAAAAATTTGCGAATATAAATTTACTTATTAAAATATACATAACAACTCATATGCAACCCAAACTTATAAGCCATACTTTAAGATTTTAAATTACTTAAGTGTTAATTTTGACACCTGTTAAACGTTTATTGCTGTTAGAAAACAAGACGCTTGAATTGAATATTTATAAAACGTTATATTTTTATAATGAAAAATAAAAGTAAACAAAAATATCGATCTCAAAAATATATTTATATATCATTTATACATATAAAATTATTTACTACCTTTCAAAATTCACTTGTTTAGTTTTCCTTCAAAAGTCAACTTATTCCATTGTTTTATTTCTTTATCCATTTAATATTAGAATGCATTCTAGTTAAAGTGAGGAAACTATCACGTTAGAGAAAATTGTCAATTCTTGGATGTATGTATATTTTTATCCTTCTAAAATTTCTTTCCTTGAAAAATAAATAAATAAATTGAAATGTTAAATCCAATATATTAATTCTAGTTACCTCCAGATTATTATTAGATTGACCATTATAGATTCCAGATAGCTATGTCAAATTTCGGCTTCAAACGCGATGAAATTCATGTGTTAAAATTTTCTTAGTTTTTCGTTTTAAACTGCCTTGGAATAAATGAAAGAAAATGGTGCAGCCTCTTGGCTGCGATATATCTCTATTAGCCTGTCATGATTTATGTATTTACCATAGAAATCTATCTTATTCCAATATTCTGAAAAATGGTAATTTCAAAGAAACAAAGTACAACAAATTTTTATCCTTTTGTTTTTTAATAACTATCCTAATAATAATGGCTTCTTTTTGTTGCTGCTGTTGTTCCACGTGCTAGCAAATGCTGTTTTGAAAACCATTGTTACACATGTTTTATTTTAAACAATTAACATTAAAAAAAAATAAAATATCAAGCATATATATAAAAAATATTAAATTGAAAATTTATTTGACAGCTTTAAAAATATATATATACATAAATAATAATATTGCATTTTTTTAATAATCACTGCAAATAAAATAATTTTTTTATATAATCAACAATTTATATGTCTTTATTTATTTATAATAATTAAATATTCATAACGATGTACCATCAACATATAAATAAAATAATAACTTCAAACAATAACTATACCTAATAACCATAAACAATAATAATACTTCATATATAAACATCAACTCAAAGAGATTTTTTTTTAATAACAAATGACAATTTTTTTAAAATATAGATAGACTTATCGATATTTACAATATATATATAAACTATTAGTGTCAAGTCAGTATAAAGTTTAATATAATTTGACCTTTTTAATTACTTTTCTGTTAAAAATAAATAGAGATAAAAAGTGTATTATAATAAATGCTTTTATTTATCATATACTAAAACATAAATAAATATATAATTGCTTCTTCAAACACCTATTGGGAGTTTTAGTTTTAATTTGAAACAAAAGTGTTGGGAAAGAATTTTGCAGATTAATTAAATCCAACTCTAATTTCTGGACACCCACACTTTTATTTCTTGTGAAGTCTAAAAATACCAATTGTGATTGAAGAAACAATTATTTATTTGCTTTTTATTGCACAGTAAATAAAACATTTATTATTAAATATTTTTATTTCTATTTATTAGTTTATTACATTATAAAGTAATAATGTCTATGGGTAATTTCTTACATCAAGTGAGATTATCTCCAAGTCAATAATGTGTTTAAATTTCTTATAGATCTGTGTTTTCTGTATATAGTCTTATCTCCAATGCATACACAATCATGTTCCATTGATTCTGAACATTCATGTTCTGAGTTAATCAAAATAGAGTTGTTACTGTGAGAACAGTAATGATACTACAAGAGAATAATACATTCATACATTTTTTTTTTAAAAGAAAGTGTGATCTTAAATCAGAGTTAATGGAGTTCAAATTCTGTACATTTAAATAAACTTTTCATAAATGAATGTTAAGTGTGATGCTCAGTGAGAGGATTTGAGGTATGATGACCAAATAATATAACCAAATTATATTATTAGTCATATAAAGGATAGGAGGTTTAACCATTGTTATTGCTTTTAAAAATTAAATCATATAAAAAATTCCACCAATAAATACAAGTTCATCTCAATGACTGCTTTATGAAATTCTGTATAAATATTTTAAATGGTAATGAACAACAAAGTTAAATTAATACACAGATGTATGCAACACTGATTTTCATCTCAGATGAATCAGATTCCACCCCCCTCATCATAATAATTCTTTCTTTTATATTTATATATAGTTTTTAATATGAATAAATTTATAAGATCAGTCAAATTTCTAAATAAGGCAATAAACATTGTCAATTATCTGAATCAAATGTCTTGATTCACTTACAAAAGCAATATATAAATACTACTTTATGTGGAGGAGTTGTTCTTGAATTAATATAAAAAAACCTATGGTTGTTAAATTCTTGATTTCTTAAAACCACACAGAGACTCTTGCAATAAGTAGAAGCAGCCTTGGCAATAAAATCCCAGGAAATGTTTTGCTATAACAGATGACAATAATATTACATGTTAATTACAATCTTTACGTATGCAGCGGTTAAAATAGTAGCATATGTGATAACATTATTGTTATGATGCAGAGCCAAATAAATATTTATTCATTTGGCATAGAGGAAACACATTCAAGTTTTCTGGGAGATGTCAGTGTAGAATGTTAACTTTTCACACATTGTTTTAAGATTACCTTTAAAAGTATAATGATTATTAGATTTATGTTTTGGGGATGATTCTTGAATGTGTAAAATATAATCTCATATCCCTTAAACCATATTTGTCTATGTGAAGCACATCAATGGACTTCATTCTAGAATCAAGACTTTCAAATAGTCTGCTTTGATTTAATAAGTTCAAAAACATTTATGATATTGGATCCCAATTATGACTATGTTGTTTAAGTTGTATGTATACGCTAACATCTTAGTTTTTACGTGCACTTATTAATAACTACCATCTAATCGAATGGCTTTATGACTCAGATGTCCATAAGATTAAAGCCGGATATGACGGAACTGGAATCGATCTGGAGACGTCACTGTATGAAACTATGGACGTCAACACTTAAATCGTTTGTTATCAATATCGAAATTATTATAATACATATGTGCATTCGTATATTTGTGTAAGTGTTCCTTTTATTTAATAAATGCAAGTAAAATGTTTGCAATATATATTTATCCCGTAAATTGTTTGCATTTTAAAAGATTATTTTATCCAAAAATAACATTTTACAAACATATTTATAACAAACAATCAATTATTTGAAGCAGTTTGTTAGCATTTTCATTAAACTACAAATTATTTTGGACTTAAAAATAAAATAAAAATCATTTAAAAAATGTAAAAGAATTCAATAGCGGAATAATGCCAACTTGTTTGACAAAACTAATATATAAAAATCAATTACAAATTGTTGAGTGTGTGCGTGTGTCTCTGTGTCTGATTTAATTATACCGTATTAACACAAAATTTCATATTTTTGAAAATATTAGAGAGAAACAAAATTATCATCCGTGAAGCTTTAAAAAAAAAGATTAAAGTCAACATAAAATGTATTCTCGCTACTTTTTTTTCATAAAGTATATATGTTGATGAATAAATATTTGAAGTTTTAAAACTTTATAATAAAATTACTGATAAACGACACTTTTTTTTTCTTAGAAAAAAAAAATCTCACTTATTATTAAATTAATACACTATACAGGCTTACACCTGCACATTCAGATATATGTAATATATAGGATTCGAACTCAGACTTTCACACAACCCTCAACTCTCCAAGCTATCTCATATTGCTCACCCACCTGATAACACACATGTTGAAAAGATAAATAATCACCAATATACGTATTTCGTGCTAGCACTGATTGTATATATGTGTGGAAATGGTAATCTGGACCAACTGACGAGTGTTCGTTTAGCACAAAATACTTATATTGATTATTTATTTTTTCAACATGTGTGTGATCAGGTGGGTGAGCAATATGAGATGGCTTGGAGATTTGAGTGTTGTGTGAAAGTCTGAGTTCGACTCATTATTGTAAAAGAAAATAAACTAAATTATCCTTACAATATTATAAAATATAAACAAGATTAAGTCACTAATATATAAAAATAATTATATATAAAATTTGCTTATACAAGTTATTAACAGTAGCAAAGTCTCCATAGAGTAATGCCATGCAGTACAAGACTTAGTAATCAAAAAATACGGTTAGGTTTGTGCATAAAATTCCCATCTAGTGTTTACTCATCCGATATCGCCAGACTAGTTTCTAGCTTGTGGCTTTTATTAGTGAGGAATTTTGAATTGAAAGCATTGCACCTAGATCTAAGGCTGTAATGCAACTCTCCAGCATCCACCTTTAAGTTATTCAGTTAAATATAAAATGCTTATGTGGAATGTTTTTATATATGTATATATGTGAGTAAAGAGATTTGAATTTAAAAATTTTTCAGTCGATATTCATTGTTTACTCCATTCAAAGCAACCTACACATGTGACCACATACCTGTGAAAAATATAAATTATTCTCACTATACATTCCTCATGCAGAACCAGCTCACATAAGTTGGGTCAGATCATAATCTACCACACATATATACAATCAGTGCTCAGTTTATATTAAGATAGTAATTCCTTAAACTTTACCGGATATGCTTTAATCTCCCCACCCTTCCAAATATTCAGCCATCCATTTCATTGAAAAACTAATTATGGAACCCTCAAAACCCTTATTGGATTTGATATTATTGTCATACCCATGCAGACATCATGATACTCTAACCCCTCATATTACTGGACCATTGTATTATATTGGCATGATGTCTACATGGATATGACTACAATATCAAATCCAATAAGGGCTTTAAGCATTCCATATTGGTTTTTCAATGAAATGAATAGTTGACTAATTGGAAGGGTGAGAAGATTGAAACCTGTCCAGCAAAATTTAAGTAAATGCTATCTTAATATAAACCAATCACTCAATTGCTGGTTCTTTAAAAAATATTTCTATTGGGGTTCATTTATTTTTGTCACATTGTGTGTGTGTTTGTTGCATGAGAAAGAAAGTGGATTAATATAGATTGAAAAATCCTAGGTTCAAATTTCTCTACTTACATAAATTATCATATAATAAGTTGTATCAGACAGAAGTTATATAATATTCAAATAAATGAATGGCATGTTGTGCATAATAATTATTTTGTCTGCCACTCTATCATTACATTGAACTGTATAAGGCAACAAGACAAATTATTATTATAATTGTTGTTGTTGTTACTATTATTATTATTATTATTTCTGTTGAATCCCAAAAAGATTTGGGAGTTATATTTTCTAGTAATGGATCCTTTCTTCCTCATTTGGAAATGATTATTGGTAAAGCTTTAAAAATTATAGGTACTATTCTAAGGTTTGGTCATCATTTCAGTGGTGATACAAAATTTAAATTATTTTTATCATTGGTTCTTCCCATCATTGAATATTGTTCAGTCATTTGGAATCCTAGCTCTAAACAGGGATGTAACTTATTACAATCAGTGAGTAATAAGTTTTTTAAATATGTTTCTTTGGGAAATAAAACTGTTGTTCATCTTTCTTCTAGAAAACAATATAGAGATCTTAAATATCTTTATAAACTTGTTAATAAAATAGTTCTTTTATCTGACACAATTTCTACTGTTGTAATTAGATCTCATGTGCATGATACTCGGTCTGCTTCTGTTTGTTACATTAAAACTTGTCATTCCAATGTTCTTAGATTTTCTCCTTTATTTAGACTGCCATATTTATATAATCAGATTTGTAGTAATAATAATTACTTCAATTTAGATTATAATCAATTTTGTAATGTTATTAAATTTAAATGTCATATTTGATTGGTTTAACTTGATTTTGTTTATATATATATACATTAAATTGTTTTATTATTATTATTATTTTGTTATGTGCTTTATATTTATCCCTTTTATTTATTTGTTATTATTAATGTTTTAATAATAATTGTTTATATGCTGATATTTAATTTTACTTTAGATTTTTAAATGTGTTAATTATCTTTTATTGAAATATGGCACATAATTATATTAATAATTTGTCATTTAAACTCATTTATGTATTTATATATTTGTTATGGTGCAATACTGTAATTGGCTTTATGCTGTAGTTTTGTACGGTAAATAAATGAATTGAATTGAATTATTGAATTGAATTATTATTATTATTATTATTATTATTATTATTATTATTATTATTATTATTACTATAGATTATTTAAATTTACTTTATAGCTATGGATTTAGTCAAACGCTTTTTTCACCTACGCGTATTACTCCTATATCTCAATCTCTTTTAGATCATATTTTTGTTAGATTAAGCCGCAGTTTATTTTCTGATTCGTCTCTTTCTAAATTATTTCTTACAGATCATTTTGCTACTGAATTAAAAATATTGAATTGTATGGATAATATTAATGTTTGTGCATATGTTGAGAAATTATCTTTTTCTAAATTGAATTATTTATTATCTGTTCAGAATTGGGATGAGATTTTTATGATAGATAATGTAAATGATGCATTTTTGGGGTTCCAAGCTATTTGTTTAGATTTAATTGCTAAAGCAAAGTTTCATTTAAAATTGACAAGTAAGAATAGAAGAAGATCTCTTTGGGTGACAGATGCGCTGGTATGTAAAATTAATCAGAGAAATGTGTTAAAATCTTTGGATGGCTCATCAGATGTTTTAAAAAAAAACTTAATGTTGAAATTAAGTCTGATATTAGAAAGTTGAAGTTTAGATATTATCAAGAATTTCTTAATGATAAAAATGTTTCTTTGAAATGGAGAACAATAAATTCTTTGATTAAAAAATCTTCTCCTGATCGTATTAAATGTATTAAATATAATGAAAGTTTAATTGAGTTACAGAATAATGAAAAATATTTAGCTGATCGGTTTAATGAGTATTTTGTAAATTTATCGATGCGTGATGTGCCTGAGCAGATTTTGTCTTCTTATTCAAGTTTGAATTCTTTTTTATATTCTGATGTTTCTGAATCTCAGTTGTCTGTAGCAATTGATAGTTTAAAAAATGTCACTTCTTTTGGACTAGATGGTATAACACCTAAGATGCTTAAAGAAAATAAGGTTGCATTTTTGCCTATTTTAGTTCATTTATTTAATTTATCTTTGCAGTCTGGATCATTTCCAGAATGTCTGAAAGTTAATGTTATTACTCCTGTTTATAAAAAGGGTGATTCTACTCTTATGGTCAATTATAGGCCAATTGCTATTATTTCTGTTTTTTCTAAATTATTGGAAATGATTGTTAGGGATCAAATGTTGTCATTTCTGTTTAAAAATAAAATTTTATCTGACTATCAATATGGTTTTCTTCCTGGCAGAAGTACATTAGATGCTTTAAAACATCATGTTCAGTATTTAACATCTTCATTGGATCAGGAACTTAAAACATTGGCTATTTATCTTGATTTATCTAAAGCATTTGATTCTGTTAATCATAATATTTTGATTAAGCGTTGCTACTTGTATGGTTTTCGTGGATCTATTGGTAGTTGGTTGGAGAGTTATTTAAATGATAGGAAACAGTTTACTAATATTTATGGTACTATCAGTGATGTTGTCTTGATTAATTCTGGAGTTCCGCAAGGTTCAGTACTTGGTCCTCTATTGTTTTTAATTTATATTAATGATTTATTTTCATTGAAGTTACATTCTAAGATTTTTGGTTTTGCTGATGATATTGCTTTATCTTGCAATGCTGTTTCTTATAATCTTCTTGAAAAATTAGTGAATGAGGATTTGGACTCAATTGGTAAATGGTTGGCATATAATTCATTGTTGGTCAATTTAGATAAAACAAAAGCTATTCTTTTTTCTTACAAGCGTACTTTTTTTTCTCTTAAGATTAAAATTTGCTGTAAGTATATTTTGCATTATAATAGTATATGTACTTGTGAGAATATTCCTTTGGTAGATAATTATTGTTATTTGGGAATATATATTGACTCCAGATTGTCCTGGACAAATCACATTACCTATCTTTGTCAACGGTTACGTAATTTAAACTATATGTTTTATTATTTAGTTAAATTTCTTCCTAGGTCTGCTCTCATTTTTATTTACATTGCCTGTTATCAGAGTATTTTATCTTACAATATCATTATTTGGGGTAATGCTTCTCCACATATTTTATCTTCTTTGCGTGTTTTGCAAAATTATACTTTGCGCATTATTTTTGGTAGATCTCGCTCCTCTTCTGTTCGAGATATTTATATTGCATTTGGTTTATTTGATGTAAATCACTTATATCAATATAGAGTTATTTTTGATATTTTTTGTGCTAAACCTTTTCTGAATTCTAGAGTTTATGTTCTAAATACTCGCCTTTCTAATAAATTTCAATTACCTTTACCAAAATTTTTTAAGGAATCTAGTAGAAGACAATATGTTTATTCTGGGTCAAAGTTGTTTAATAAATTTGTATATGAATGTTCAATTGATCTGAATAATATTTCTTATATATCATTCAAAAAATATTTGTGTCAATGGTTGTGTAGTATGTATTAATTTTGGCATTTATTTTATTTATTTAATTAATTTTATTTATTTCCTAAACTGTTCTTTTGAGTTTTTGATTGTATTTTTATTTAATTTATTTTTACATGTAAATTCCACACACAAGATTTTTCTTGTTTGGAGTTTTTAAATATTTGTGATGTACTTTGTTTTATTTCATAGAATAAATTGAATTGAATTGAATTAATTATTATTATTATTATTATTATTATTATTATTATTATTATTATTATTATTATTATTATTATTATTATTATTATTATTATTATTATTATTATTATTATTATTATTATTATTATTATTATTATTATTATTATTATTATTATTATTATTATTATTATTATTATTATTATTATTATTATTATTATTATTATTATTATTATTATTATTATTATTATTATTATTATTATTATTATTATTATTATTATTATTATTATTATTATTATTATTATTATTATTATTATTATTATTATTATTATTATTATTATTATTATTATTATTATTATTATTATTATTATTATTATTATTATTATTATTATTATTATTATTATTATTATTATTATTATTATTATTATTATTATTATTATTATTATTATTATTATTATTATTATTTATTATTATTATTATTATTATTATTATTATTATTATTATTATTATTATTATTATTATTATTATTATTATTATTATTATTATTATTATTATTATTATTATTATTATTATTATGTTTCAAAGCAAAACTTTATTGAGTCTAAAAAGTTACAGAGTCACATCTAG
>JAQFVV010015615.1:0-13095 GCA_028023455.1 Epiperipatus broadwayi
GCATAATGATCTCAGATCATTTACACTTACTATACATATTATAGTGGTGGTCATGTGATCATTTGCACTTCTGGTACTTCAAGCTCTCAAGTTCCTTATAAACTCCCAAGCAATAAAGATATTCAATTATTTTTTTTATTTACTTCACTTAAAACAAGAGGCAAAACTCTCCATACATTACTATTGCAAGCCAGTGTCATCAATGGATGCAAGAAGACCCATACACAAAATCCCCATTCAGTTCCCACTCATCCAACATCTCCAGACTAGTCTCCAGCCTATGGCTTTTATCAATGAGGAGCCCTGGATCTGAGAGCACTGCAACCAAATCCTAGGATCCAATTCATCCTAGGATCTGGGTGCAGAGCTCTCAGATTCAGCACTCCTCACTGATAAAAGCCATAGGTTGGAGACTAGTCTGTGGTTAGTGGATGAGAAGGTATTGGGTGGAGATTTGTGCATGGACCTTTTTGGATCCATTGATTTCTCTGGCTTGTACTGGATGCCATTATTGTATGGAGAGTTTTGTCTCTGTTTTAACAGTTGGATAAACATAGGAAATGGTGATCATGTGATATTTAGTGATTTAATTTACTTCACTGTGTAGTGAGAGAATGTTCAAAGGCATCAACTTTTGATTTCTAAAATTAAACAAAAATTTATCATTGGAGTTATATTAGATGACATTTGAAATTTTTCTTGTTTTTATATCTGAGAGGTAGGCAGACTGGTTGTTTTGGTGTAATAAATCAGGTCTTATAGATGCTAACCATGTTATTGAAAAATGCTCAAAACAATAAGAATTTCTATAGTCTTAGTCATACCTGTGAATGGCCAAAATATAACTTTTGGTGCCAGGTGTCCACATAAGATAAAGCATAATTTAAAATAACAGAAAACAGTAATAGAAGAAAATGAATGATGATTTTATAGAGAAAAATAATGAAGAAAAAAGCAATGTAACATATTTCAATAAGAGCAAAGTAAAATATATTTTCCAAAAGTACTTTGACAAAATCATAATCTCTATTAGCAACATCAATAACTGAATCGCTGTTAAAATAAAAAAATGGAAACACTCCATTTTTAAAAACTAATCATCATGAATAAATTTCTAAGAAAGTTGTACCTTCACACACATGGGGAAAAAAGGAGCTCTTAACTCAAGTAAATTTATAAAGAACAAATGTAATTACTGATGGTATAGTGCACTCAACTTTGAAGACAACAGATAAAATAAACAGTATTTAAAAAAAACTGTGGATTATATTATTTATATTACTCTTTCAATTGCTGCAATTTTTGTTATCCTCTAAAAAAGACTTATACAATTATTCGGTGTTTTTCTTTTTAATTCTGATCCTTTTATGATCCATTTGCCTATCAATTGCAAAACTATTTTTTTCTGTTTTGTGAGAATGTTATCAAATAATCTTAAAATACGTTATTAGCATTTAGTATTTAAAAAGTTATGACACTGTCACTTCATCTTTACCATAAGACAATAAAGGGAATAAATCACTTTTCCCTAGGCTATGATTTAAAATCCCTTTAAATGTTGAACAAAGAAATCAATTCAGAGTGAAATTAATTTATCAACCACATGGAATACGGCACTTAAGAGTTATTAAACTCATATTTAATAATGCAAGGCTTATAAACAAAGGTATTCTTATAACATCAGAGCAACTAAGAATAGGTGAATTCATTCTAATCTTGAATCTTTTGTTCAACATTTAGAGTGCTTTTAAGTCATAACCTGGGGGAAAGTGATTTACTCCTTTTGTTTACATAAAACAATAATTACTTTGTCGGTTGTTCTTTCCTTGGTTAACCATTGCAATTAAACAGAAAATTTGACCTCTTGTCTACATATAAATGAAAGTACATTATTTGTTAATTTTTATCTTTTAAAAGTGCTGAACCTTCAGTGAAATAGAATATAAATAATAAAAGTGAATACTTCTCTCTCTAATCTGAACATTTGAATAAATACATATTTATTTATCTGTGAATATTTTTTACATTTAGAGTCTATGAAGAAATCTATAAAAGAAACTTGAAGAGATCTATTAGTTATCATAGATATAAAATGTGGACTCTCCCAATATTTTTTAGGATTATTGTTATAATGGAAGATCTTTAATTTTTTGTATCTGTTTTTTACTTTATAAAGAAGAAATTGAATGGTTTGATATTCAAGTTCATCTTATGGTTTAATAAATATAAAGTTATTAACAATCTTGATAATACATATTATAGAATAATAATGTATATTCTAATAATAATAATTGCTTTGAAATTATATCAAAAAACATATAGACAAAAAATATATATTTCTAAAAAGAAAAACTAAGAACACCAATTCACAATTTAATAACTAGCCAAAATTAAATTACAAATCTATGGACAATAACTTCTTTTTCAATGCAACATAACACAAACACAAAACAAACTATATTATTCTATCTTCCATAATTCTAACTCAAATTTTAATTATCTTAATCATTAATTTTTCTTTCTATTTCATTCTTTTCAAAGAAGATAAATAACCTTTGCCTGCTTAAAAAAATAATCAGAAAAATTAATGAATCTTTTAATAAATGTTTATGATTCTGAAGCTATTAACTTATGTAAAAGTTAGTTAGATATTAAAGGTGTTTATAATTGAATTGGAATTATGAAAAGATAGAACACTATATGCATCTATACCCCACGTATTGCTTGATTCTTATGTCAGGATTTACAGTAGCAATTATCATTGATTTGCACACATTATTTTGATTTACAGTTGATTATTCACTATTAAGAACTTAAGAAAAAATTTTAAATTTTTGGGGGGCAGCCATTTTGTATGACTGATTAAGTTATAGGATAATTATTTAAGCTCTATCATCCTAATGCAAAATAGCAATTTTCATGCTGAATTTATACAGTATAAAGTTTATTCATAATATACAATATTACAGATCTCTATACAATATTTTGATTATAAACTTAAATATGATTAATCAATATACAGCATAGTATTTTAATCAATTTTCATCTAACATCTTTGCAAAACATCAATACTTTATTAATGGCATATCCAAAGTAAAGATTTTTATCAATATTAATTACAAAACCAAAAAAAGTGTTTTATTCAGTATAATAAATAATCAAAACATATTTTGATGACAGTTTACAACTGTATACTATATTTATTCACTTTTATCAATGAAAATTCTTATAAATTTTTCTTGGCTTGCAACAAAAATTATGATCATTATATTGTAATTTAGTTATCATAATTGTTATTTTTTAAAAAATGATTCCACGGATTAGGCAAGTAATAATGAATTTTATATGATTAAAAATTACTAAATCTAAATTTAAAATAACACTTAATCCACTTACTTGATTTTAAAACATCTTTTTTGTTTCAGAAATACTGACATTATCACTAATATATAAAAATTTAGATGTGAAAAAATTGAAATTAATTTAGCATTAAGCTAAAAATAAATTTTGGCCATATATTATTAATATTTAATTTAAAATTGTCTACAGTGTAAATATTAGCTAAAGTTTTCAGTCAATCAATTTATATTAAAATTTTTATGAATGTTAATTTCTATCAAATTGAAACTATTAGTAAATGCATTTACAGATTTCAAAAATGTGACTATAATTTCATGCATAATTTCTGTTTTCTATGATGAAAATGCAGTATAAACAAATTTAAAATGATTCATACCTTTAATATTTATTTAAATAGTTTATATTTCTGTCTTCACAAGTAATAATGTACTAAGCCAATAAACATCACATGACCACCTCCTCATATGCTTGTGTATAACAGTTGTTAAAACAGGCAAAACTCACTATATATATTGCCACACACAGCAAGCTAGAGTAATCAATGGATGCCAGAAGGCTTGTACATAAAATCCCCATCTAGTGCCTACTCATCCAATATTCCCAGACTAGTCTCTGCCTTATGGCCTTTGTCAGTGAGGAATCTTGGATCTGAGAGCACTACATCTAGATCTTAGGATCTAATGCAACCATCCAGCAACCACCTTTTATCTCCATTTAACTACAAAACTATGAGTCTTAAACTGAAAAGACCTTAATGTTTTCAATCCAAGCCCATCAGTTTATATAGTCATATGGGTCTGAACCAAAGACACCAAAATGTATGGGTACTGAACTGGGTTCAGACCCATATGACTATATGAGCTGATGGGCTTGGATTGAAAACATTAAGGTGTTTTCAGTTTAAGACTCATAGTTTTGTAGTTAAATGGAGCTAAAAGGTGGCTGCTAGAGGGTTGCATTAGATCCTAAGATCTAGATGCAGTGCTCTCAGATCCAAGGCTCCTTACTGACAAAGGCCATGAGCTAGAAACTAGTCTGGGGATATTGGATGAGTAGGCACTGATGGGAATTTTATGCACAAGCCTTCTGGAATCCATTGATTACTCTAGCTTGCTGTGTGTGGCAATATATATAGTGAGTTTTGCCTGTTTTAATAATGTACTATTTGAAAAATTTCTAATTCAAAGAAAAAGGCTCGCCCTAATAAAATGTGACATCTTATGGCCAAAAAACAAATGCCAATGAAGCATATTTGTATATAAAATGCTGTTTATTTAGATCTTCATAGTACATATTGTTAAAAAAAAAAATATTGATTACAATATGAAAACACGGAATACATTAGACAGTTTTTTTTTCTTTTCTAATATGTTGGACTTTTTATTTTTTTCAAATTAACTATGCAATTATGATTCCGCAATATGCATTTCTATAATTTAGTTAGTCTGACAATATTGATAAATAATAAGTCTCTATGGCCTCACCAGTACTGATAAGTGAGATATTATTAAGCATTTCTTTTTTAATTCTAAATAATTTCACATAAATACTATAAGATTATAAATTAAAAAACAATAAAACAGTATAAAATTGTCAACAATGAAGTTATGCTCTTTTTTTCAGTCCATTTTTCTGAACATTTGCATAGTGAAATTTTTTTTCTTTTCTAATTATATTGGGAAGGGGGGGGGGCGTTTAAGTTTACAGCTACATATATTTTTAATTGGGATATTAAATCTGAAAGTGCCGTAAATCAATGAATTAGACCATGTAATATGTTGTATGAAGAGAAAATCAAAGATGCAATCAACTATTCATTTTAAATCTTTTCTCTTGGGATTATCAGTCATCAACACTTGTTGTAGTCCTCCCAAAAATCTGGGATCATTAAAGGATTTAAAATACTATGATAGAACCTTAAAATGAGCAACTGATGATTCATAAACTGTATGATGATGATGAATGCTAAATGAATGAATTATAAAAAAGAGTAACTTTAAGCTAACTAGGGGGTATTTTTACATAGATTTAAATTGTATTATCTTCCCTGCACATCTATGTAGTACACATATAGCATAGTTTATACATGCATATATCATATATTAGGCTTTTTTAATGATGATATATATTAGATTAAGTTGTGTGTTAATACAGAATTAACAATTTATGACATAATTTTTATCCACAGGAATGAGCTAAATTTTTTTCCATAGAAAACCATTATAATCCCTTGCTTTTGATATGATCTTTTTGCTTTACAATGAGTTTTGGGGGGATCAATTATTTTCACTAAGCAAGGTGTATTTATTCGGCGTTTGTGTTACTTTACATTTGAGAAGTCTGCCTAAGCACTGAAATTATTAATAGTGGATTTGTACTTTTTTTTAAAGTTATTTAACTGTAAATTGAGATATTTAATTTATTATAATAACTAGTTAAGCTTTTGGCATTTGATATAATAAAATGAATTATATAAGTAAAAATAATTGATTTGTATATAGTATTAATTATAAAAAGCTCAAAAATTATTAAGTGATTGATTATACTAAGACTGAATTATATTTCTGTATCAATTAATCAGTCATGTTATTTTCTTATTGGCAAATTAAGTAGATATTTTACATAAATATGATGGTGATTAGGTTCCACTTACTCTATCCTTATATTAAATACAACATAAACCCAATGTGTATATATATTTATTAAAAAAAGATTGCCTTGACGACAGTTTGAAATTGTTGATTGCTATTGATATTGAGGTTGTCTAAATGTTGACTGGTTTTTTAATGATATATATATATATATCATTAACTGATATATATAAAGGTACATAAAAGTAGGGTTAAAAATAAATATCTTAGTTCTGCTTTGTATGTCCATAAAAAAGATGCAGGCCACAGAATTAATTTTGATGAAGCTAAAGTTTTCTTCTCTGAGAGAAATGAAATAAAAGAAAAAATAAACAATCTTTATCATAGACAGTTGTTTAAAGTAAGTGATCTATTCTCACACTTTCACTTCCAATACTTAAGATTTGCCCATATATATACATTTGGGTCGGATTGAATAAGTGGATTCATTTTATTCTTTCCTAAATACTATATCTTGTGTTGGGAGTGGAATTTATTCATTTATTATTTACACTCAGAAAAAGCGCTTGCGTAATAGCTTGAATGGCTGTGTTTAATTGTATTAATCTTTATAATTGAAAATTTATTATTGGAAGCAATTAACATATTTAAAAGTTATTTTAATATTGAGGATGCATAAGAAATAAATGAAATTGAGTGTAATGTTTAATATAAATATGGTGTTGTTTTATAGCTCTTCACACATGGAAAGTCTGCTTGCAGCAGTGAAACCATTGTTTGTGTTTTGGATTTTATTTTCTTGGCTAGTCTGGTTGAGTTATGAATTGGGAGTAATTTTTATTATATATATATATGTGTGTGTGTGTGTGTATGATTAATTAATAATGAAGGATATTCATCTTTAATATATGCACTGTTTTGATCTTATAATAGTGCAAAAATGTGATGTAGAGTATTGAGGGTGCTCTTAAAGTGAAACACAAGATAGAGACTATTGGAAAGTTAAGAGTCACTATCTTATATTTAAATCTAAATTCTAATTATATGGACCAATATGAGGCATCTTAGTTTGAGAGCTTGAATATGTTTCTCTATTCACTTTCACATTCATTATTTTATTTTACCTATTAACTTTCACACAACTTTTTTTAATTTACTATTACAAATTCATAGAAACTATGTAATATTGAAATTTATTTACTAAGCATGGAGATTATATATAATTAAAGATGAATGATTTTTACCATTAATATATATGTTGTAGTAATCTTATAATAGCTCAACAAAGTCATTAAAATTGGGGTTTAAAGATAATATGGCTGCTTTTATTTTATCAAAAGTCTCTATATTTTGTTTGAGTTAGAGTTATCCTCAGTACTCAACATGCTATCACTGTGCTATTATAAGATCGGTATAGTGCATATATTAAAAAAAGAAATTATTTCTCTTTATTTACATATGACCTCTGCACTTAAGAAATAAATTTGAATATCACATATTGTAACAGGATGGGGTGGCAGGAAGTGGTCACAAAATGGTGGTTGTCATAGTCATACCTGGAGTGATTGCAAGTCATCATCCACCCCAAATAAAAACAATTTGAAATATTAAAGTAATAATAAATATATTAAATAAGATATTATCACAAAATATATAAGTATTGTTATATATTAAGAGAAGAGCATGAGATCTAAAAATCTGTGAGATCATTGAGAGATCAGCCAGCTAACTCAGAAAAGCAACTCCAAGCATAATTAACCATCAACAAGCATTATCAAGTAAAAATATAATATTTAAGTAAGTATGAGTACTACTCAAAACATCATTCATTGTCATGAATGATCAACAGTTAAAATAAATCAGTATAATGAATCAACAGTCAATCTTGTGGCTGGTTAGGAACTGGGTCTTCTGTAGACCAGGCTAACTATTGAGCCATTGCCAGCTTGGGCAATTATTTAAACCTAATTTGGATGCACCACTTAAATGCTAATCCATTAGAATACATAACCAGAAAATCTAAACAAATAATGCTAGGATATTAAAACATTCTGATCATCATCAATGCTCTCACAGAGATTTTATAATCTCATGCTCTCTTTAATAGATAAACTTGCTTAAATATTTTTGTGATAAAACCTTACTTTAATAATTAAATTAATATTTGTATTTATATTTTGATCTGGGATTGATGAAGATTTTGCTATCACTCCATTTTCACCCCAGGTTCACCACTTTTGATACCACCCCATCCTATTACAAATGGTTTCCAACATGGGCACCATTTGTAATGAGGTGGGATGGTAGGAAGTGGTTGCACAAAGGAAATTTTTATAGTCATACATGGAGTGATGGCAAATCATCATCCACCCCGAGTAAAAACATTAATTTGAAATATTAAAATAATAATAAAGATATTAAATGAGATATTATCACAAAATATATAAGTATTGTCATATATTAAAAGAAGAACATGAGATCTAAAAATCTGTGAGATCATAGAGAGATCAGCCAACTAACTCAGCAACTACAAGCATAGTTAACCATCAAACAGCATTATCAAGTAAAAGTATAATATTTAAGTATGAGTACTATTCAAAATATCATTCATTGTCATGAATGATCAACAGTTAAAATAAATCAGTACAATGAATCATCAGTCAATCTTGTGACTGGATTGGAAATGGGTCTTCTGTAGACCAGGCTAACTATTGAGGCTTTTCCAGCTTGCACAATTATTTAATCATAACTGGGATGCACCACTTAAGTGCTAATCCATTAGAATATATAATCAAACAATCTAAACGATAATGCTGGGATATTAAAACAGGCTGATCTCTCAATGATCTCACAGAGATTCTATAATCTCATGCTCTCTTTAATAGATAAACTTCCTTATATATTTTTGTGATAAAACCTTACTTTAATAATTAATTTGATATTTGTATTTATATTTTAAAATAGGGTTGATGAAGATTTTTCCATCACCCCAGGTTCACCCCTTTTGATACCATCCCATCCTGTTACAATATATATATTTACAAATAAATATTTTTATAATAAAACAACTCCTTTTTATAAAAGACATATATCTAACACCTCCAATATGAATTTTGTAATATATTTGACAGTTTAAAATAGTAATGAATTATGAACTATAACAGGAAGTAGTTACTGTTTAATATTAGAAATATAAAATTGGCCTATGTCCTAAAAATTTTAGACATTTCTAAAATCTACTAATACATGAAATGGAATTACCTAATTATTAAAAAAGCTCTTAGTAACAATAGTCAAAGCATTCATTTACTATGATTATAACCTGATATTCAAACCCCGGTGGAGCTTGAAAAATTTTTTAATTAATCAAAATTTTCCAAAAAATATACAATTTTTCCCCATATCTAAGAGCGCAAACAATAATCCGGTATCCATTTTAAAAATAGATACCTAAATATACTTTGTTCAAAGTTAATATCCCAATATAAGCTGTCATACACTTTCAGACACTATGTCTATGGTTTATCTTTCATAAATTATTGTGTATTTTTGAATTTGCTTTAGCTATTACTTAATTTATTTTTCATTTGCTAATTATTTGTGTGTTAGTAAATAAATATGGAGCACAATAATTATATGATTGGCAGCTCAGAAGTTATGTGAATATCGAACATCCATGTTGCAGATTGAGTATGATATATTTACATTTCAGTTTATCAAACTGATTTTGACTTTATCTCATTGATAATTGATATGTGAATTTTAGTTCTTGGGTGTAACACTCTACTAAATAGTTTAGCTCGGTGATATAATAATAGACTCAAAGAGCTAAGGGTTCCTGAAATTATTCCCAGTTGATCAACAGAAAGGAACTGTTATGCTTAAAGCTGATAATTAAAGAATTAAATAAAGTCTCTTATAAAGTTAATTGTATGCTTATTATTATTGCTATTACTAGTACTTCTACTACTATTCCTATTACTACTACTACTACTAATACTACTGCTACCATGATGTTTCCACCAAAAATGAAACCCAACCTGAAACTAAATCCTAGCATAATTTTTCAGGATACTCATAATATAAGCCCTATTGCAACTTTAAACCCTATTCAAAATTTCCAGCCAGATGGATGGCTTTTATTCATCTGTTGAAACACATGGATATATTGAATTATGTGAAGGGGGTAATCCCAAAACAATAGAGTTTTGAATAAAAAAAATTTATATTTATTTTAAGTGTTGCAAATTGAATGTCTTTCAAAATATAGCCTACTTAATGCAATTCACCAATCGAAATGTGTTTTTCAATTTTCAAAATAATTTAGAAATCATACCAAAATAGTGCCTTTTTATGTCTCCATCATTTTCTTTCACCATTCTGAAAAAAAAAGACATTTTTTCATTCAACAAATTAAAAAGAATTTACACGGAGCAAGAATGAGTGAATGCAATGAATGCATAAAATGGATCGTGCGAAATTTAATTAAAAATTGTTTCACACTCATTTAAATGCTAGTGCACTATCATGATGATACATGCATTCCTCCTTTTGCCATAAAATGGGATGTTTACATTTTACCGCATAATGCAAAAGTTTTGGAACTTGTAGATTTAAAAGTCTGATCATTACCGATGAATTCTGAATGAACAATGCCATTTGTATTTCCAAAAAGAATCAGAATCATCTTGACATTTGATTCCACTCATCAAGCTATTGCTGAATGTGGTGAATTTAACACTTTGATTGAACCATGCATAAACTGAAACTTTTCCAGAACAACATGTTTGTAAGCTGTTTTTGAGCAGTACAATTATTTTTCTGCCAATTCCTTGAACAAAATTTCACATTGTTCTAACTTTTTAGCCATTACAAAAATCAACAAATATGTGAAATGCCCTTTACAAAAAGACATGCAATGTGTGGCCACAATTTTACATGATGATGTCATTTGGCAGATAGATACAGAAGGATCCCCACAAGAGTGTCCATAAGCAGAAGCATGTACTACAATAGACATATCTACCAGAGAGTGATTCTGGTTATTTTTGACATCCCATTGTAAAATAATGAATGTATAAATGAATATAAATATAGATTTTCATACTTAAATAAATGTAGATTTTTGTACATAAAAAAATAAGACATCATGTAAAAATAAGCCCCATGGAGTATTTTGAAGCAAAAATTAATATAAGACATGGTCTTATTTTTGAAAAACACAATGTATATTTTTGTGAGTAGATTTTTGTACATGAAAGAATAACACATCTCTTGAAAATTAGCTCTAAAGCATCTTTTGAAGCTATAATTAATATAAAATGTCATCTTACATTTTGGAAACACTGTGCTATAAATAAACAAAATTATACATTCTTCTTTGCACTCTATACCATGCAGATATAATACTGTCTTATTACACAAACAGCTTTATAATATGGTTGTTAATGCTCTATATAAAAATTTATAACTGACTTCAAAAATATGAAATGAATTTATCACTAAGTTACTGATTTTTCAAAAGTCCATTCGTATAAATTTTTTAAAAAATGAAAATTTTATTTCTTAAATATATTCTTTTCATTTAGCATAATTTAATTTTGTTAATTCAAATACTAAATACATTTATAACTTGCCATGTTACAACATAACTTTAGGCATGTCATAAAATAAAAAGTTATATGTATATTTAAAATGGAATGGAGTTAATTATTCCATGTGATTTTGTTTAATAATAGTCGGTATATTAATTTTTAATGAAAGTTTAGGTATATATATATCTGAGTTAGAAATAATATGGTAATTTCTAGCCTAATAAATAATTAGGAATAATCATTAAAATATCTATCAGGGAATAATTGTGTTATATATGTGAATACATGAAATTTGATATCTTGACATCAACCGGTAAGAAATGATTGAAAACATTCCTCTATTAATTTTTTGCTGATTTCTTTTCTTTACAAGACATCTTGTCCAATTTTATTACTCTAAATTATTATTGTAACTTATAGTAATAGAAATTGATGTTTTAAAAATAAAATCGTTCTAATAAATTGGACTGTCTGCGCATGCAGATTGTATAATATATTATTATGAACTCTATATCAATAAGCACTCTAGAAAATTAGCATACAGTATTGAGATTTGAATAGTTAATGAAATTAAGATTAAGCCTTTCCCCAGTCAATATATTATTATTATGCACTTTATATTAATATGCACTCTAGAAAATTAGTATATAGTATTTTTAAATAGTTAATGAAGTTAAGATATCTAATAAACACCCCATTTATTGAAGAACTAAATCGATACAGAAGCTAGCCTGCAAAATAACAGAGCTAAACATAGGTTGAACTGAACTATGTGTGTAGTCTTGCAGTGCAGATGTAAGTAAAATGAGTCCCCTAGTGATGACAACTGACCAAAAGTAAATATTAAATGATCATTATAAAAGTTATCATATTTCTGTGTGAAGACATCAAATTAATGGAAATTTATAGTAATACAGACAATACTTATATTGTTGCTGTCAGTATGTGGATAATCTATTCCTATATACGATTTATTTTTAATCACTTTAAAGAGTAAAGTTAACTAGTAGTATTTATACCTTTATTTTATTTGTTTCATTATAACTGAATAATTGATTTGTTGAGTTTCATGTTGTTTCATTCTTTATTTATTTTAATACTTGACATTGAGATTGTCTAAGTGTTGACTGGTGTTTTAATGATATATATATATATATATATATATATATATATATATCAATTATATTTGATCATAATAAAACATGTAATTATGGTTTTAAATTTAATAATAGAGATATAAAAATTATTCAAATTGAAAGGTGTAGTGAAAAACGTAAAATTAAAGAGGCAATGATGATATCTAGGAATAGAGGTGGTTTGATGAATAAACAATCGGCTAATATAAAGACAACAGAATTGTGGGAAATTTGAATAGATTGAATGATGGGTAATGCAAGTTTTTATTTTTTGTACGTTTGTATTAACAGTTGATAAAGATTGTCAGTGAAACAATTGAAAGTACTTCTGGTAAAGAATATATTATTTAATTTTGAATACTGTGTTAAATATATTTGTTTGAATTATTATTATTATATATATATATATATATG
>JAQFVV010015616.1:0-13074 GCA_028023455.1 Epiperipatus broadwayi
TATTGTGCCATTACAATTTGGTCACTAGCCAAATTTATAGTAATGTGCATGTAGAAAAGGTCAAACAAAATCATCATCACAATTTTATATAACCATAAAGGAAGCTGTAGGGCATCCAAGTTTAAACCCTACAAGGTCCAGTTCTAAAAGCTTTAAACAGAGAAAGAATGGGTCAACAATTACATGCTTTACTTGTTTGTGTGTTGATAGAAAGGTAATACACACATTTAAACTATTTAATATTTAAATTTTCTGTTAAAAGCAAAGTTATAATGCATACATATAGGCAATGTATGTGTAAATTATTTATTTGTTTTATATTTCAAATATTCAACATTTTAACTTTCTTTAAAACTAAGCTATGCTTGATCAATTCTAACATTTTATTCTATACTTCTATTTTGCTTTTCTTTAATTATAAGTGGGATTTAAAAGTTACAGATTTAATTAAATAATTGGGTTATAATTACTAAGCTAGCAATTATATTATTTAAGGTTAGTTTATGAATGATTTGAAAGAATGAAGGATGTGTGTACATTACATACAAAATTTTACATTTCCTAAATATTGAAAGAAAAGGAAGTATTAAATCTGTTAAATTATTTTTTTTGTACAATTGTTTGTTAAAAGAGGAAATCTGTTTAATCAGATATCAATCTTTGTAGCAATTTTTTTTTGTAAATAATTGTTTTTCACTTTGGAAGCTTATAATGGGTCAGAACTATGATTTTTGAAATTGTCTTATCAAGATCTAAAGAAGGAAGCTCAAAGATTTGAAGTGTTACCTGGATGTTAAAAGAAAAAAAAAAAAAAAGAAAAGAAAGGAAATAAGGATTGAGTCTATTTTTTTTTAAACAAAAGTGTCTGGAAAAAGGATTAAACTTTTCAGTTGAAAAATCATTTAGTTGAAAATAAATTAGAGATCTAATTAAAACAAATTTGTCCAAAAATAGCAAGTGATGCTATCTCTGATTGGTTAAGTTAGCTAAAAATTGGATATAAAAAGCTGTCTTGAATTATTATGAAGATTATTATTGTGATTGATTCAGATTATTAAACTATAATATTGAACGTTGAAAATATAAGAAATGGCGGGCTAGAAAAATTATATGTATATCCCATTGGCCGGACCATCTGGAGGAAGCTGCACATCACATAGGAAAGAAAAGATGTGTCTAAAATAATATTCTACACCTTTCAACTGACCAGATAAATAAGATGTTTTTAATAGAAGGAAGAAAGCATTCACCTGCATTCAAAGAAGATGAATTAATCTACTGATAAATATTAATCATCAAGTCCAATTAATTGTTCCAACAACTGATTTTAAACTCAAGAAAATTTATAAATGTGAAAACAACTGCTGTATTTCATCCACATGCTTGACAGGAAGAGAAGAAAAATTAATATAATGATTTCCAAATTGTCCACTAAAGCAAATAACCTCAATAGAGTCATCATCATTAAATAGTTATACACCTCAAGAAAGAGATTGTTCCCACATAGTAGCTGCAGAAATATAGACAAGTTTGAACCCTTGGAAATTCGCCACAAACAAAAGATCGGTAATATGACTTTTTATATCTATTTTCTTTATGATATCAGTCTTAAGAAACATTTTAGCGATAAAGTGGTATATTTTATTTAAAGAACTTTTAAAGACTATTCAGATCGATTAAAACAAGAATGTCTTACTAATAATAACTTTGAGCTTCATAAATGACCTTGAAAGTATGAAAATTATTTGTTTATTAATTTTACAATATTAATGTATAAAACAATTTTTTTTTATGGTGTTATGATTTTAGTTTAACTGATATATTATTATTATTTTGGTTTTTAATAATATTTTGTTATTATGGGATAAAACACGCACATACATAATGATATTTTTATATGTGTATAATTGGGAGTGAATGTGAAATAATGAGTAGTGTTAGAATATTAGATTATTTTGTTTCAAGTTCAGTATAGATTTCAGCGCTTAGAAGAGAGGGGGGAGAAAATAATTTAAAACTTGTTTCTAAAACTTGCTCTTTCAATTTTACTAACATTTTTTTTTTACATTCTATTTACATGTTGGATTTTTAAAGTATGTATGCTAATGAGCAGATTATATTTTTTTTTTAAATACTTTTCTCATGGAGTGAAAATCATGGTCAATGTGACGTCCAACTTAATACAAAATACATTTGAAGGAAAAGGGGGAAGAACTTAAAATTAATCTGAGGATTGTTATATAATCAATTATTATTATTATTCATGTCAATTTTCATATTATCTAGAAATTTTTATGTATATGTTAGAACTGTAGTAATAAATATTAGTTTGTTTTATTAAACGAGGCGTATATATTTCATTAATTGTAGTCTTTGTTAAGTGTGATTATTCATCATCATCAATGGTTGAATATTAGTTATTGAAGATATAAGTAAATATGCTAAAATTAAGCAATAATTATGAATTTCTTTATAAAATTTAGTTTTATGTTTAGGCTTAGTCCTAGAGCTGTAGTTGAAACCCTTGTCATTATCGTTATTATTATCATCATCATCATCATCATCAACGTTTTAATTAATGAGCTGTTTAACTGTTTAAAGGCCATAAATAAATATTGATTTTATAATATTTAGTGATCTCTTAGTATTATTATAACCACATCCCATCATCTATTTCATGCAAGGATGAGTGAATTGCCATCCTAAATTAGTTATATATAATCTGAGCTAGTGAACTTATAAAAATATTGAAACACATTTGTTATGTTAAGATCTGAGAAATGATTTATGTTCAATGAACTCCACTGTGGTTTAAAGATGTTTTACTTTTACCTAACTATTAGTGCTTCTAGTGATATGGCTCAAAAAGCAAAATCTCTCATTTTTATTAGAAATAAAGTACCAAAAAGGGATTCAAACCCGGTACATGTGAAAGGTTATCAGATATAACCGTGTCTAGATTCAGATAATCTAGTGGCGCCCTGCTAGACCATATTCACTTAGTATTTGTTTAAACATGCACTTAACATCAAACCAAGAAATGAAAGGGGATAAGATCTACTGCCTGTATACCTGAGTTATATTTTATTGAATTACTAGTGTACTCACTTCACAAGATATCATATACCTGAGTTATAATACATTGCTATAATACTGGTTATTAATAATTTGATCAACCTTTAATCTTGATATTTGGACTCCTTTAAATATTTCTTTGAGGAACCTTATTTATGTTACAATATATACTTATTTAAAACTTGTATTATCTACAATAGAATATGGCTCAGATATATTGAATACAAATAAATTATCACATACAAACGAACTATAATAAATATATAGCAAACTTTCTACCATAATTAATGCGAAAGATGTCTATATAGATTTGTTTCATTGAAGAATGATATATGAAACTTTTTTATCAAATGACATGTGGAAAAATCTCTTTGTGTAACTACAATTTAAAGGTACTAATACAAATATCCCATATACATTTAAATATAAATGTGAAACTTTTTGTTTAACAGTATTATTTAGACTTCCAAATGTCTATAATAAAATTTTTAATGATATTGATATATCCTCCTCAGACTTAAGTATATTCAATAATAAATTAACTACTTGTAAAATATTTATTTAAATATGTATACTTACATAATATCTAACATTTCTTTAAATGGTGTTCTTTACTGTTGAAATATTAATAAATTTAATTATCATTATTATCATCATCATTGTTATTAAAAACAATCATATTAACCCTTTTTTTTTCTTGTAATTTACAGCAGCTGCCGTAAACCCACCAACAGTAACACAGCCAGTAGCAGTATATCAACCACTAACTTTGCCACAGCATATGCCTCAAACTTTCATGGTAAGTAATTCTCAAGAAATTATTACAAAGTACTCATATATGTATGAAAAAAGCAATATCAAATCTTCAAAATCCCATCTACAATTCTATTTTATATTATTTTATCTATTACATTGATGAAAAAAATTGATTATACTTTTTCAATTTGTTTCATGTATATTATAATACCACTGTTTGTTTATTAAAAATTTAGATATTGATTTAAAAGCACAAAGTTTTTTGGAAAAAAAAGAATGTTATATAACTGCCTTGGCATATAGGAGTCTTGGTGAAGTGGGCATTATTAAAATAAGTTTATTAAATTAAGGATTCAAACTTCAACAGCAAATGGATTGCATTAGTGGTGTTTAAACAGAAATGAAATTTTTACATTTGAAATGGGAGTGTATTTTTTCATAGTAGTTGGATAAGGCCATTTAAGTTTTTGAAACATTTGTTCAGCAAAATTTTTTTCTTTGATATAGTATAGCAATAAATAAGAGATTGTAAAACTATAGACAGCACTTTGAAGATATATGAATATATTACTTGTTTCAGACTTTGGGTTTTTTAAATAGAGGTAGCTCTGTTTAAACATTCCAGCATTGTTTTGCATTTATTTAATATTTATATATAAAGAATCAAAGTCAAAGCTATTTATTTTTAAGATATTTTCTTTTAAAAAAATTTTTTTTTTTTTACCCAAATAAGTTACTATAGATAAAATGATTTTTACATCCTCATTCTACAACCAAAACCACAATCAATTATTAATTGATACTAGGTAGCAACAGAAGCAGATTTATCATGAAGGTTGGTTAGAGAAAAAGAGATAGTGTTATATAAAATGAATATAAAGATAAAAAAAATAGTTCTGAGTTAGAGAATAAAACATAAGCAAAATATGAAAGATTAGCATACTTTCCAATATTATCACTTTTCTTTTCTTATCTATTGCAGTTTTTAATGATTATAAGGGGTAGCTTGTTGTTTTTTGGTACAAGGGCATGAGCGTTAGATTTCAGAGAATATAGATTTTAACTCTAGATATAGCTTGTGTGGAGCAGATTGGCACAGAATGCTTTTAGAGTGTAAGATATTGAAAGAGAATCAGGACGATTTTTTGGAAAATATGAAATCTTTAAAGCTAAAGATACATTGCATCAAAAGCCTAGATGGCAATTTTAAATATTAATGTCATAATAATTATTAATTGTTTGCCTATTCTTGTGGAATATAATTTTACCTTTCACTATAGTTTAAGTATTATTCTATATATATGCAGTATATATGCAAATTTTTATATCACATTAATAGTATATTTAAAAAATCAAGATAGCTATTAGTTATAGTGATTAGATATAGTATAGTATATTTATAGTAATCTTATTTTGTTTAAAAAGTAACTTTTTTATAATTTAATTTTGTAAATACAAGTTAGTTTTAAATCACCATTATATTTAAAGAAATAAATATCAGTTTCTATTTATTATGCTTCAAACAAATCCAAGATGTTTAGCAATATTGATGTAGTTCTCAAATTGATTTAGTCTGAAATCTTACATTCTAATTTAAGACATTTAAAATTTTATGTATTGCTAAAAAAAAAAAAGTAAACAAGTTGGGGTTAGGCTAGTTTTTGTTCAGATTCTGAGAATGATATTGGATTGAAAAAAATATATAAGTAAATATCAGTTAACTATTTTTCTGAGAATGATATTGGATTGAAAAAAAAAATATAAGTAAATATCAGTTAACAATAAAGGGTTTTTTTAATGTATCTAAGTAAAATCCAATATAGAAGATAAATTTGAATGAAATTTCTTAGCAATGATATTATAAAAATGTTTTTGGAAAATTGTATGATTACTTTAAATATATATATATTTTAATTTATAATTAGAATTTATGGAAATTTGATTACCAAAACATTATAACTCATTATATGTGTGTGTCTAAATAGATAAAGTGGAATTTGTATGTTATTTCAAATTAAAAAAAAACACAACTACTTAAATTGGGAAATAATACTTAGATAATTTGATTTATCAACAATCAATGTAATAAAATAATAAATCAAGGAACAATGGAATCAGAGATAAATAACATATTTTTCTATATCACTGTTTCCAAAACTAAAGAAAATAAAGATGTAGGAAGATGACATATGCAGAAACAATGGATAAAGATTTTACTATATTAAATTTAGTAAGGAAAACTCAAAAATATTGATAATAAATTAGAAAATAAAAATAATGATTGAAATATAAAAAATACTGTGTATAAGTATTGAATGAGTATACTTATTTGAGGGGTAAAATTAATACTGAAATGGAATTTATATTAGAATGGGAAAAGAATTTGATAATAAAAGTTCAAAAAAAAAAGTATGGATTAGGAAATTAGTACTATTTGCATATAATAGATGCATTGTAAGTAGAATGTTATGGAAAAGAGTATTATTAACAGATCTCACATAAATCATGTAGTGTACTGTACCTGTGCATAATTGATAATTTTGAATAAGATTCAGAAAGAAATGGAAAGACATTTAATAGGAAGAAATATGCTAAAGGTAGATGAAGCTATATAAGAAAATGAAATAATCATTGCCGATAATAAATTAAAAATATTTGTCAGTTGCAAATTATAATTGGGACATAATCAATGAATAATTTTAGAGATATCTGAGAAATTGGTTAAAACAGGTATTAAAATTTGTAAAAGAATTAGTGAATATATCTTAATATACCTATGCAAAAATTGGGATTTACTTACATATATATAAGAACAGAAATTTTAGTAAATAAAAAGAGGGGGATATAATTAAAATATGTGATAAAAAAACATTAATACAATATGAAAATAAGATCAATACTGAAGTTGAAGATATTTATGATAACAGTAGAAAAAGGAATTATTATTTAAGTTAAAGCAGTAAATCTAGAGATAAATATTTATTAAAAAAGGAGTGAACAGATTTATATTTATCAAGTGATTTATATAGTTATGAAACAGAAAATATTAAATAGTTTTAATAAAAATGGAAGAATTGATGAAATTGTTAGGACATACTGCGTATATAATGAGGAGAAAAATTATAACAAAATAGGATTGATAAGTTGCTTTTTTTTTTTTATTTAAAGTGAGTAAGAAACAGGATTCTTGAAAAATGGGATTATATAAATAAATGTCACATGATAAAGTAAATGGGTTTTCAGAGCATAAAAAGACTTCAAAAGAATGAAATGTGAACTTATAATCTTGTTCAAAGAAAAGGCATTTCACATCATGTCAAATTTTCAGCTAATTGATCTTTGACAGAAATTATTACTTTTGCATTACATTCATCCAATGATTCGAATAGATAAAGAAGTAATAGTGGATTACATTTTTCCAGAGGAAATGCTAGTTATCCAGAAACTAATCCTAGTGGCTTATATTTTTGTTCTTTGATTACATAGTATTTACCTGTAGTTTAATCTTGTGGTTAAAACACCTGTAGAGGTCCTTACTATCGCATTTTACACGCATATTATCGAGGTTATAGCCTCAGTAAATATTACTTAATAGCATTAAGAATTCATGGTTTTATAAAATGTTTTTTTTTTGTTAAGATTACTCTAATGAATATTTATTTTAAAGAGTTTTTATCATGGTATTAATATATAATCATTATTAGTTATCTGGCAAAAAAAAAAAAGATTTTCTTCATCTCAATTTCATAATCCTCTTTATGTTTTTTTATCCATTGCTTCTAATTTTGAAACAGTCATTAGATTTTGTCATAAAATCAGTTAATTTTTTTTCTTCTATCTATCCTTTTACCTTCTGCATATTTGACATATTCTTTATAATTTCTTTGTCTCTAAGTAGATTTTTTTTAACTTCACAATTTTTTTTAATAAATATATATTCTTTTTTTTTTTTACTCCCTTGAACATTACATATTCTATCCTACATAATTTTTTATTCTTTCCAAATCCACAGCTCATAAGCTTCAAACATTTGTTATTTTATTTATTTCTCTGTATTCATGTCTCTGTTTCATATAAAGCCAGATTCTAACTTTTAATTTAAATAATTCACAAAATAACTTCCTGTCTTTAATAAAACTTATTTTGCTATTATAATTCTTTCTCTGATATCTTTGTCAATTTTTCCATCATCAGTCAAACACTTCCTAAGTATTTAAATGCATTAATCTTTTATAAAATTTGATACCCAGTAATTTCTAATTTTTCATCACCTTCATTTATAATCTTATTTGTAAGCTGTAGATACCTTGATTTCCATCTAATGTTATAATAATGTTAATAATAATAATAGAAATAGTGACGAAAGCAAAGAGAAAACTATTCCAGCATTCATTGAAGTATTTCCTAAGATTGAACATATTAATCCAGATACTGCATTACAATTTTAACTTTTTAAATTTGTGGATAATATTAATCCTATATACAATAGTAATCATATATGCAATTATATAATTACTATGCTTTAAAAATTAATTCTCATTTGTGTGTCCCAGTTACATAGATATACGTGCAATTAAAATAAACATTTTTTATTTAAAATATTGTTCTTTTGTGTCTAAGGATGATTGTTTAGAATAATCAAAATGTCATAAATGATAGTATAAAGAATATAATTTAAAAGTTTTTATGTTGACTCATTATAATTCTTTGAGTTTGCTATGCTTATGAAAAAGAAAAAATATATAAAAGTATATCAATTGACACTCCAGCATTTCTAAATATTTTCTAATCATTTATCTTGGAAAAATGTATAGTTTATGCCATTTTGTTAAATAATATATTAGTTGTAGTTTCTGTTTTGTTTTTATTAATGTGTTTTTACCCTGCCTTGTAAGTATTTTTTTTTATATATACTTGCATATACTGCTTGATTTATTTATCTTTCATTTATGCTAAATCTTCCGAATGGACTTTCATTTTATACAGAAATCTTTATTGAATTTCACCTTTCCTCTTCTAATTTTCTTCTTGAAGTGATTTTATTTTATTTTTTTCTTTAATCTTTATTGTTGTTTTTATTTTGGCTTGCATAATTTTCTTTGTTTTGTTTTTGCTTCTTAATATTTCATTACTAATACATATATCTTGCTGCAGTAGAATAAGATAATATTGGTGACAGTTGTTTACAAGTCAACAGCTGCAATGTTAAACTACTTCTCATGGATAAGTAGTATAATAAATTGAATAATACATAGTAGTCCTAGAGTGTGTGTTCTCAGACCCAGAGGTAATAAAACAAATTACCGAGGATGAGCTAAGAATATTTCTTAATACTGCTGGCTTGTATGTCACTATGAAAGATGTTTTTTTTTTTCTGAATTAACATGAATTTGATAGAGGAAGTGCATTGAATACTGAATAGTTTAGTGAAACAAAATCTGAACCATAGTTCATTCAAAATTTTGAATATGTTATATCAGAATGCCATCATAAAAACAAACAATAGATGCAAAATAAATAAAAATAACTCTTTCACCTTAATTATTTTTAAACAATAGATGTGTAGTATATGAGATTTTTATGAAAAACAAAAGCCTAGAGCACAATAAAGGAGCTATTTTTTATAATTGAGTAATGATATCCTGGTAAATGGAGTAAATTTTTTGCTTTTATTTAAACTTTGAAATTTATTTTAATTTGTCTAATTAGTATTTAAAGTTCTAATAATATTAATAAATCCTTAAAATAAATCACAGCTATTAAATATGCAACAATTCTTAAGAATATAAACTTTATTTAGGGACCAACAAAGTCCAAATACATTCTTATAATTATAATAACATATTCAGACTTAATTGATCTGTAAATAAATTTATACTTAAAGTTACAAAGATAATTTATGTGCATGTTGAATTATATAATAATAAATTTAGCATTTTAAACATCATTTTCTCTTAATTTTATTTTTATTTTTTATATAGCCTTATAGTTTTCCTCAAATGAATCCTAATTTTATTTTTATTTTTTATATAGCCTTATAGTTTTCCTCAAATGAATCCTGCTCAATATGGTATGTATCCTCAGCCTTTTCCACCGCAGCCTCCTATCTCGACTCCTCCTTCAAGTAACCATGATGCACATTTGCCTTTGCTTATGTCAGAAACACGGCAACAAAATACAGAAATTAGACTATCAATTAATAAAATAACTGATAAATTAGATCAAATGTCAATGAAGGTAAGTAATATTTTTTAATAATAATAAATGAAGAAGATTATTATAACATTTTTCTATTCTAAAGTTAATTACTGGAAGTAATATTTTTAAAGTTATATGCAATCTTTAGAAGGCTTAAAAAAAAAAAGTTACATTTTTAAAAATTAAGTTTTAACTGAATTTGAATAATGCTTCTGTCCAAGATTGATAGGCATTTTTCTTGATTTCAAGTAATTTCTTACGAGATTTTATTAAAAAAATGATTATTTAACTTTTTTTTGTTTGTTTGTTTTTCATTATCAAATGATTACTAAAGCTATCCATCTTTTCATGACAGTAATACATTTATAATTTAAATGTTTTAACATTACCTAAAGTTTTGAAAAAATAATTTCTTACTTGTACAATTCCAGCATAATTTTTGCAATTTAAATAGAAAAAAAATATATACACCTGGGTCTCATTTTATGCGGATTATTTTAATGAGATTTTGAAGTTATGCGATTCATGTTTCTTCTTAATATTTTTCGTATTTCGCTATATTTATTAGATATCAAGAAATTTAAATTATTAATAACTTATTTTGATTTGAAATACTTCTTTTTTTTTTTTCAAAAATATAAAGTTATATTAGCAGCTAACATGAATATGGCCTGAAGCTATATTTAGAATAAATAACCTACTTATACTAATGAGTAAATAATAATAATAGATTTATACTTACATATAAAAATATTGTAATAAATATTCAAAAATTTTAAACTTTTAAAATGTATTTTGTAAGGAATAACAGAAATAAATAATGTAGATTTTTAAAATAAATAACGAAGATTTTATTGATTTTATAAACTGAAAATAATATTTTTAATGATAATGTATAATCTTTTTGTTTTGATTGCAACCCTCATTTTTTAAATATAGAAATAAAATGTGAACATTTAAAATTTATTTCAGTAGTAAAAATCAGTTGTCAACAGAAAACCATTAACACAGCACAAGACTGAAATTGGCACTAGTTGTGTAAATGGGATGGAACAGAATATGGTAAAAATTAGAGTGGGGAATGGAAAATAAAGTGGCTAACAAGTTTCTCTGGGCATAATTGCTGAGAGATTCTTGACTTCGTTCAAGAAGCTACATAACATCACATCGACAAATCTGATTTCTTACCAGTTTACAAACGAACCGCACATTCGAAAATAGCGATAATGATTAAAATACGTATGAAAAAATGTCAAATTAAATACTGTAGTTAATAAAAAAAAGTTTGTCTTGTACCAATTTTTTTCAAATATTTGATATTTTTTATTAGTCATACTTTATTTCCTTATTTTTTTTAATGCGAATTTTAAAGTAATTTTTCTTTGTTGCTTTGCTTTTATGTGAATTCTGAAAATTACAGACCCTATCTCCCATTTTTCAAGATAAGTTAAGTCTATTTTTGTGGGATTTTTTTTAATGCGGGTTTTCTGTGGAACCTATCTACCGCATAAAATGAGACCCAGGTGTATACAATTATATGTGCTGTTTTTTATTAATAAAAATAGAAAATTATATTAAAAGTTGTGTGCTAAGTTTATGAAATTTATAAGTAATAATAACATTGTAAAGTTCATTTCTGATAATTTGTAATAACTGAATATTATGTCTTTCAATCTACTTCTTTATAACTCTGCAATGAAAGAATATATTAACTGAAAATAGTAATTATAATGTCATTACATTTTAATAACATGCAAAATATTTTAAATTCTGCATTTGTGATGCGTAATATAGATAAAATAAATATAAACAAAATAGGCTAATCACATTTCTGGATTTAACTTGGTATAGATGAGATGTTATGCTTGATATTCTCTGAATTTTATAGTAATTTCTCAGAGTGACACTGTTTTTAAGTATTTTCAAATGAAATTTTGAATGTTTTCCATTACATATTATGCTCTTTTTTTTCTCTGCATTTCTGTTAAATTTTGTTTTTCTCTTGGGATATAATTTCTTTATGTATTGTCTTGAAAGATATATAAAAGTAGAATGATAATGACTCAAATAAAATTTTTTACATATGTATAAAATTTATTCATATTATATTTCAATTCATATTTTATTATTTATATATATAATAGATTCACGATGTCCATTATATTTTATTTCAAGCCCCTCCCCGCATTTGTTTATTGAACTGCATGTATACAGTATTTTTTAACACACATGTAACACAGACACTTTTTAATGTGTATTATAAGCAGTTGTGAGTTAAGATTATAGTATAAATAAAAAAAAATTAAAAAAATGTAATTATTAATAATAAATTGAGGGTGTATCTTTTCACATATATATTTACTGTGTGTATGTTCATTTATTCACTCAGAAAGTAACAGTTATAAAAAACTTATTGTATTGTATCTTTTTTTTTTTTTTAATGAAATGAATAGTGAAGTATCAGAATTTCATTGCAGTTAAATATGCTGTAAACAATATTTTTTTCTTCAATAACTTTTTTTTCTCAGTAGAAATGTAACAGTAGTTCGTAATTAGTAGACTATGACTTTTCTAATTGTTTTGATGTTTCAATCACCCCTATTTGCTGCTACCCATTTCAAATTCTCAATTAAACTTTCTGCCGCAATACAAGATTGTTTTACAGTTCTTATTTTCTGTCATCACTAAATTGATGTTTCAATTTATCCCTTGAGAAAGATACTTTACGAATTTTATAAAACTTTTAGTTTTACCCTTAGAAAACTTTTTATTACACCACATCAAAATATAGAATAAAACGTATGTGCTTTCAATATACCCAAAGAAACATTATTAATAAATGTAATTGCATATGATGATTTGAGAGGGAAAAATAGTTGCTGCCATATTGAAAAATTTATTAAATTTACAAATTTTATTGTTTTTATTATTTTTTTTTTTTGGATAGCATATAATTGAAATAGTGTGTAGATATTGGATTGCATACAGTTGAAATAGTATATACTGATTCATTGCATATCACAACTTCACTGTATTTTTTTATCA
>JAQFVV010015617.1:0-13067 GCA_028023455.1 Epiperipatus broadwayi
ATATGGTGGTTTAGAGATAGGTTTAACAATCGGAGAATTTTTTGTTAGGCTGATCTCCGAATTTGGCTCCATGCCGTAACTTTAATAACGTCATTGCTTAGGCTTTGCATTTTTGAACATTGAGGTTGATCCAATAACTAAAGTATTATCCTGATAAATTTGAAATATTATTAATATCAGATGAAATATTAGAGTTGTTAGGCTGATTTATATACTGATAGTAGTTAGGGTCATCTCCTAAGTGGCCATAAGTTGTAAAGCGTCCATTGTGCGATCGTTATTGTTTGTTGATTGGGCCTTGGGCTGACAATGTTGTCAAATATTTTTCTTCATGGGACGTTATAGATTGATTACTATTACTTTTTTTTGATGAATTTTGTATATTCCTTTTAGGTTTATGCAATTTATGATGCGTTATATTTTTTAGTTTGTTCAGATGTCATCATTTTTAGGAGAGTTTAAAAATATTTTCACCTTCGCTAGTGTCTAAATCGGAATTCGTGTTGTATAAATAGAAGCTCCTTTTTTTTTTTAATTATTTTTTGGAATTCAGGACTTATTCCTTGAGTCCAATTCAATAAACAAACAAAAAAGACTTACCTTATATTTCCTGTATGTTTTAAATCTTTGATTTGGAGAAATAAAATAATTTTGAGGTTTTATTTTTATAAGTCCCAGTGGAATCAACTGCTCTCTACGATGCCTATTTTTAGATTTTTTTTTTTTTTTTTTATTTCCTTATAGCACTATAGAATATAATATGTTTAATTTTTTATGTTAATGTTTCTTATATCTTTTATTATCAAATTATTTGTTAGTATTAAAAATATATTAATTTATTTAAATCTGTCTTGTCTCGTTCTTCGCCACTCCACAAATTGGTCTAATACTAGGAGGGTAGAAATATTATTTCATTTTTTTGCATTCTTTGAATTTATGAACTTATGCTCAGTGAAAGCGTTGAAGTGGTGCAGGGTTTTATCCTGTAAAATTTATAAATTAGACAAAAGCAGCTGTAACTGTAATATCTTGCAAGCAGCCGGGAGAAAGTTGATCGGGAAAAATAATCTGGATGTTATATCCGTATAGCGTACAGATTCGGTCAAGTATGGAAATCGGCTCATCTGTTTCCATATTTCTCTCTGCTTGAGGTAGCGGAAGGTGGACAATTTTGAATAATAAGAATTCCCCATTACATATATAAGTGAAAGGGAAGTTGGAACATTTGGATCGTCCCGTGCCCGTTACAATATATATATGAGTAAATAAATAAAAATCAAAGAATAAATATCATGGTATCTAAATGCACAAAAGAGAGACATTTCACCTGATTATAATGGGATCATTTCTACTAAAAGCATTCCATTAAGTTTAATTTTATTTTATATATATCTATATTCCTAATTTATCCAAGGGTTTTATGAATTTTTCTGTAATTTATTACTATTGATCTTTATTATCACTTTTTTTTTTTTCCATATGTCATAGCATCTGCCGGGACGCGAACCCACACCCCGTCTGCAACCAACTACTTGCTTGCATGGCGGCTGCGATACCTCTCGGCACTTTTTTAAAAAAAATAAAATAAAATAAAACTCATTAAGTATTCATTTAGTCTTTAACTTTAGTCTGCTTTTTTGCTTTCCTCTGATATTCTTATAGTGTTTTCTACAGTTCTAAAGCAGTACTTTTGGAACAATCACATTATTTTAAAATCTATATGACTAAGGAATCTCCATTTTTAAAAATACTCTTCGTAATTTAATCCACACAATACTTTCTGTAAAACAGCCATAAAAGTATCGATATAAAATTACTTCACTATATATTTATATCAATGTTAATTTTTTAGTATCAGCATATAATATCATTAAACAATTCAAAACAAAACAAACTCTCCATATAGTAGTGCCATCTTGTGCTAACAAGAGCAATCAATGGATGCCAGAAGGCTTGTGCATAAAATCCCTATCTAGTGCCTACTCATCCAATATCCCCAGACTAGTTTCTGGCTTGTGGCCTTCATCAGTGAGGAGCCTTGGATCTGAGAGCACTGCACCTAGATCTTAGGATCTAATGCAACCCTCCAGCACCCACCTTTTAACTCTATTTAACTACAAAACTATGAGAATGAAATTGAAAACACTATTAATATTTTCAATCCAAGCTCAATAGCTTATATAGTCATATGGGTCTGAACTCAATTCAGTACCCATACATTTTGGTGTCTTTGGCTCTTTAACAACCATAGCCACCACTATCCTATTAGGCAGGATTGGTATTAAACCACTAAACATCACATAATCACTATCTCATACTAGCACAATAATTATTTATTAAACAATTCAAAACAAAACAACACTCTCCATATAGTAGTGCCATCTTGTGCCTATCAAGAGCAGTCAATGGATACTTGAAGGCTTGTGCGTCAAAATCCCTATCTAGTGCCTACTCATCCAATATCCCAGACTAGTTTCTGGCTTGTGGCCTTCATCAGTGAGGAGCCTTGGATCTGAGAGCACTGCACCTAGATCTTGGGATCTAATACACCCTCCAGCACCCACCTTTTAACTCTATTTAACTACAAAACTATGAGAATGAAATTGAAAACACTATTAATATTTTCAATCCAAGCTCAATAGCTTATATAGTCATATGGGTCTGAACTCAATTCAGTACCCATACCTTTTGGTGTCTTTGGCTCTTTAACAACCATAGCCACCACTATCCTATTAGGCAGGATTGGTGTTAAACCACTAAACATCACATGATCACTATCTCATACTAGCACAATAATTGTGTTTTGAATTGTTTAATAACAATTATTGTGCTAGTATGAGATAGTGATCATGTGATGTTTAGTGGTTTAACATATAATATCATAATAGCTTTTGCATTTTGACTAATATTGTTCAAATTTTGATAATATTCTGTATTTATTCTATGACATTTCAAAATTTTAATCAGAGGCATGGTTAGAGAATCAATGATCTTTTCATAATCTATAAAGCAAATGTAATATGGCAATTTATGACTGATTGCTTCTTTTTGTAAATTTTATTTTATAATTAAATATGATCTACTGTTCTATAACATTTGAATGCACCTTACTTTTATTTATTTAACTTACTCTATTCTTTTGCTCATCTGCCTACTTTTGTAAATGTGAGCAAACTAATTATCAACTTCATAATTAATGACTGTCGAATCTATAGCTATAGTGAAAAATTGAAGAACTTAAAGTTACTGATTTTATCAATAAAAGTAGCAAAAAGTTTAAATTTTGAATTTTATAAGAAGATTGGTATTATTCTTCCTAGTACTGCCATCTAATGGTATTATATTCCATCTAAATACTTCATTAATAATTCTGGAGCTATATAAAACTAATAATAGATACACTTATTAATTTTATACCAATGCCAAATGGATATTTGGGTTGTAACTGATTTGATAAAATAGATTGACATTGATACAGTTTTTGGGAAAATATAAGTTTATTAGACTTTTATTTGTGGAGGCTAAAAAAAAATATTTTAGCAATTTTTTTGATTGTTTTAATGCACATTTTATGTTTTTATCCATTTACATATACAAAAGCATTTGTTCCCTAATTTTTTATTTGTTAAGTCTATATTATGTTTAGTATTGATTTTTTTAAAAAAAAAAAAAACAAGCATATGACTTACAAAAGTTTGATATATTTATGGTTTCTAATACCTTTTTGTTTATTTACATGAATTAAAAAAATTAATACATATGACTTACTAAAGTCTAGATGTATTTACATTTTTAAATAACTTCGTTTCTTTATATTTTTTGAAACATTAATGCAGGTAGTATATTGTTTGAATAGTACTTTTTTAATTCTTGTTATCTACTTATTTGGTATAAAATATTATCAGTAATTGTTAGTTTTTTTCACTTGTTTTTTTAAGAAATATTTTTTTAATTCTATCACACCCATATTCATTTAGAATCATTGGATGCTTTGATCTAAAAAAGCATAATTGTTCTATGGTTTCAAAATGCTGTTTTACCATTCCTTGTACCTTCTATTACTATAGAATTTTTTTAATATCATAAATTTAGCTATACTGCATTTATTGATTTTTTAATTGAAAGAAAATCTGAAGATGTCAGTATTTTATGATCAGTCAACAAATTACAATGGACTTTATTGTTTTTGAAAGAAGAATTTTGTTTAAAGTATTTTTTTTATTTGATACTGCTTCTTGAGAAATTCATTGCTAACATATTGCCTATCAAAATTAGGATGGTGTTAGAAATTTTTTAAATATTTTAATAATTATAAAATAAATATCAAATTTCAAAAAAGAATTTATTAGATCAAAACTGAAAATAAAAAAGAATTCATTCATTTTCTGAAAGAGTGTTTACACTAATTTTGTTGATGACATTTATGGTTTTTTGTTTCTATTTAAAAGTTAATTTTTATATATTTAAAAAGATAAAATATGATGTTTAGAATATTCTTTATATATATAATTAAATTAAAAATGTAATCAAATCCAATTTATTAGACTTTTATTATAAAATAAAGATTTTATACTAAAAGTAAAAGATTGAACATCTTCAAAAGTTCTCACTATATGAAACAATATGAAGTGTCAGAATTTTAAATGGTTAATGATGGGATCATTTTCTGAGCCTTTTTTCTCATAGATCTGATTGAATATTTCTTCTTTTTATTTATGATTTTATTTTTGATAATTCTGCATTTATATTTTCTTTTTTTTTTTTTTGATTTTTATTATGCTAATCTATGAAATATTTGTGAATTATTGTTTTTATATATTTTGCACTCATATTTTTGGGTTTTATCATGTTCTTTTTTATTTCTATACATTAATTACTTTTTGTCCCAGTTCTTTTTGATATAGTATCTATTATCATCTTTTTTTTTTCAAAAAAAGTTTTTTCTTAACTTGAATAATTCTACTTAATTTGTCACTACGACTTTAAAAAAAACTGAATAGATCAGTTTTGTAATACATACTTCAAACATTCGTATGATTTAGAACTGTTATTATAATATGACTATTAATAAGTCACTCAAATATATTTCACTAATAATTATGAGTAGACTGATGCTTTCAGTAGTTTTATACATCCTGATTGAGTCTATGCTGGTTTCTTTTTTAAAGTCAAAATAACAAAATAATGATATGTAAAAATATGAATATTTTTTTCTTTATAATAAAATTATATGATTATATTTACAATACATAAATACAATACAATTGTATTTATATGTATAAAAATGCATATCTTAATAATATGCAAAATTTATATATTTAATGGTCAATGTATAGTAAGTTTTTATTTATATGAAAAGCATGAATATATATTTGCATGTTTTACATTTATTATCTACGAAAATATACACTTTAATATATATATATATATATATATATATATGATTACTAGATGGAGTTTACCAATAGCTCTAATCAAGCTTTAATTTTATAAGTGCCGAAGAAGAAAGAATTAAAAATCTCCATTAGAAAGTCCCTATATCCAGACCAATTTGGTTTTGAGCTTGTGGCTCACCTCAGTGGAGTGCTGGGACTTTAGAAACTAGATCAAAAATACTAACTCAAAAGTCAGCACTTACTAAAAAACACATTTCTATCAATTTGAAAGCCTGCACTTTTCAGACATGTAAATGTCTTTAAAATGTAACTTTACAAACCAGATAGCTATATGGGTCTGAATTCAGCTCAATATCACCATATAATAACTAGCTTCTGCAATATGGCATCCATAAAGGCACTTCGAAGGTACACTTATAGCAATTAATAAAGCAAGTTGTCAGTTTTTGTAACTTGCTTTTAAGCTTGCAGATTTAAATGCAGCACACATGCACACGTGCACACACACATATATATATATGCATTCAAACTTATATTATCCACATTAAAAAAATCTATTAATGACTATTACTTATCATTTATTAGACTTGGGATTATGATATTATTCTTCACCCAGATCAAAACTTTAAACTCAATTAAAAATCAATATAACTGACTTTTATTTCTTTATTAAACACATTAAGGTTTATATGATTAGATCTCATTTTAATTTCTAGCTAAATATAGATAGATATCCATTTGCTGATAAAGATTGGTTGGCTAGCTAGATTAACTATACACCAGCTACCTAAAGAAAAAACTCAAACTTCTGATTAAAACCTGAAAAATCTTCAGTTTTACCCAGTCAGAATTCAAATCTAAAACATAAGCATAGAAGGTGAATGATTTATTGCTATATTATAGTGTATCTGATTTGCCTTATAATGTATCCAGTATTTTATAAGTTCTTGAGTAAATAATTCTACATTTGATCATAAAATATAAAAATTACAAATATTTATGATTTGTATCAGTGCATTTCTTATCTCACCATTAGAACTTATAAATGATGGATATGATAAAAGGAAACTCTGACATATTTTAAATAAATTTAAAAAAAAACTTTATAATATAAATTAAAACAGAAATAGTAAAAAAAAACATTTAAAAAAAATTTGATCTTGTATATAAGTTTTACTTTATGCTCCTCAGAATATAAATAAATTAATCAATAATTTAAAAAATGCAGCACCTAAGGAACAAGTAAATATTTTTATTATATATGTATATATGAAAATTTTTAATGTTTGGAGTTATCCATTTATAATTACTTAATTAGAAAGTACTTTACCTAAAATTAAAAGTGAACTATTTCAGGCTAAAAGTGAAAGTAAAACTGATAGCATGATTGCATTAAAAAGGAGGAGTATTCAAAAAAAGTATTCTCTTTTTGAATGCAACCAACCTGACAGTTTTACTTTCACTCTTAGCCTGGGGTAGTTGGCTTTTATTGGCTACTGTTCTAGATAAAGTGCTTTCTAATTAAGTAATTATAAATAGATACCTTCTTAAATTAAATATTTTCATCAAAACATTCATTTAAAATATTATTGTTAAAAGTGAATGAATGAACTGAGCTGACTGGTAGAGTGTATAAAACACAGTCTCAGCTAAACAACATTACTACATAATGTATTATCTAAAATATCATGCAATATCTAAGTTTAGTGGGTTTATAATAAAAATGCCATATTCTACAATAAAAAGATACACAGGGGTAAGTATTTATAATCAGATATTATGAAAATACAAGCAACATTATTACTAACTCAAGAGAAGAAGAAATTTCAATTCACTCCAGTACAAATAAAGGCTCTTAATATTATGAACATATAACATTGAGGTTGCATATAAATTTCTTTATTCTACAAATATCTACTACACTATCACTTAATCCATGTCTTCAGGATCTCTTTGCTATAATCAGATAAGAATATATTTAATTCTTAAAAAATTTAAAAATGTTCTTTTAAAATTTATGCCACATAAAATCCATCTTTTGAATATAATTTTTTCATTATCAAATTTTTTTTTTAATAATATCATTTACCAAAATTAAATTTAAGAATATCTCAGGGTAAGTTGATCTCATTTTACTTATAAAATAAATTCTTTTAATTCTTTATATCTATTCAATATTGAATCAAATGTTAATTAATAAAATAAATAATACATAAATTTCCCCTAAGCTAATATCTTCTCATAATTATGACAATACCGATAATATTATTAATTTAAATAAAATAAAATGTGATCTCTTAATTTTAGAATAAGATAATGAATAATCTAGGATTACACTCAGATATGAAAAAAAAATGGATAAGGAATTTCATAGCCATTCTCAATACTCTAGAATAAATCTACTTAAGCATCTTCTAAATATGAAGTGAGTTTTTATAAAATTAAATTTATCATAGAATAATACATTTGATTTTCAAATATAAAAATGTTTTTAAAAATAAACATACAGAATGATTTGAAATAAACAAATCAAATCAGATAAAGTGATCCAAAGTAATAAATCAAAATATAACTCTTTATTAAGTAAAATGCATCTTTCTTATATGTAATTCTAATATTTAAATAGTTTAATAAAGTGACTCTTATTAGCTTCAATGTTGATGTACATTTTTAGCAAATACATTTAAAATAATTTCTAATATTTTATAAATGCTTAAGTAATTACTGGTGATAAATGGAATGATGTGAACAAATGACTGTGAGAAAATTTTTAAATAACAAAAATATTTATTCTACAGAAAACCATACAATATTACAAATACTAAATATATTCTGAGTTCACAGAGCCAAAGTTTTTCACAATGTTACTTTTTCAAAATTTATGACAGAAGAATTAAAAATTTTACATCATGTTTTATATAAAAAAAATTGGATTAAGCAAATTAATTTGGCAGATTAAAATACACTTTCCATTGCTTAATTATTCAAAAAGTTTTCACTTTTCAATGCATTCATACAATGATAACCTTTATGTAAAAAGTGTCCCTTTTTATGAATATTTAACATGCTCAATAATAATAATAGCTTATCAATAAAGTGATGAAAGAGTGATAAGATAGATGTATAATGTTTATTTATGTCTAAATATACTCTAAAGTTTAAAATTAATTATTTGTTATATTTTGTACTCATTATTAGCAAAATTCAAATATAGGGCTACACATCTACAATGAATTATTAACTTCTAAGCCAACCAAGAATGTTTATAGAAGTAAGGGTAGAATTCCTTAATATCATGATAAAAACATTAAAACACCAGTAAAGCAATGATAAAATATTACACATGTTTTACTAAATGAGTACAAAACACAAACAAATCCATCTTTTAATAATTAAGACTAAGTGCAAAGTATAATGGCATAGTTCATAAAATACATCTACTTCTGAGGGCTAATAAAGAATCTATGACTTTGTCATTAGTCAGGAAAAATAATGAGAATGCACATCAGGTCAAAAATATTAAATAGGAATTATCTGAACTAAGAAATAACTACAACTACTATCTCCAAAAATGCATGCACATTCAGCAATATGTATGCCAAAAAAACCTAAATAATAAGAGACAATGGTATCATCTCTTTTAAAAAATAATCTAGCAAAAATAATGAGAGACTAATGCTGCATCTTTTAACATACTGGTATAAATATGCTTCCCTACACTAAAGCTACTATCTCTAACAAAAGTTTTACAGTTAATAGATGTGAAAGATGATAAATAATAACAACTAATAAATAATAAAAACATACATTGACTTTTTCAGCTTACAGCTTCACAATATATTTTTATAAAGAAATAATTCATAAGTAAAAAGGGAAACATATTTTAAAATATTCAAATATAATAAATTGCTATTCTGAGAACTTCAACTTACAATGTTTTAAAAATATATTATATGCAATATGAAAATAATATGCACCTAAAATAAAACATTATATGCAAAAATCATAAATACAAGGAAATTTAACCTTTTACCATTTAAATTAAATTAATTAAATAAAGTCCTTCTGCTTTCTTTCAGTATACCATTAAACTGGAATAGGAGCATGAACATTTGGCAACAGAGTCTTGTGGACAGCAAATACATTCATCATAAAATGCAATATAATTAAAGTATAAAATCTAAAAGATAAAAGCACATTCTGGACATCCTTAATAAAAATTTCAGATAATTATGCTAGCAAATAATAAAATAAATTTATGGACTAAGCATGCATAGATTTAAACTATAGTAAATGTTCATTAATTTGCAATAAATGTTTCCTTATTACTTGAAGTCAGGTTTTTCAAAATTAATCCATTATACAAATTACCCTAATTTGTAATAATAATGAGAATATTTTATAGTAGAATATATCTATTAAGTCATATTTATTCAACATTATCAAGCATTTGCAGGAGAAAAATATTTAATTTTAAATATCATGTTTATGACCACAATGATCTTCATAGTAACACTTGGGGAAACAAACTCGCAGGTTTTCAAATATTGCAGGTATTTATAAAAATAATTAAATGCAGAAAAATCATTTAAATTCATTTAAATGTAATGCCATTTTGCAAGTATATTTTATATTTCATTTTATGAAATGAATATTTTTTTTTAATATTTATTAAATATTTTATTACCAGTTGACTTACTTTATTACCCCTGTCTTGAGAAAATGATTTCTTTCCTTCAAAAGGAGAAAACAGTCATAATAAGTGAATTCCATTTACATTGTCATAAACAATAAATAATGTCTTTTATTGAAATAACAGCACAAACAAAATTGTTTATTTCAGGAACATTAATGTTAAGTTAAATACTTATTTTATAGACTTAAAATAATTTTGTAAATGTTTCATAAAATATGGTAATCATAACAAAATATAATTCTTTATCCTATAAATTAAAATTTCTTTACTAGAAGTAAATAAATTTTGAATAATATTTGATATAAAATGAGTGTTTTAAGTAAAATATCAGTAAATTATTAATATTTTTAATAACATTATTGCTGCTAAAGACATTTAAATATGTTATAACAAATTTAATTATACAACAGTCATTTCTATGTGCTTTGAAATTGACAATAGCTCTTGTATCATTATAAAGGCAATAATAATGAAGTTCTTCAATGCAGAAAATTTAAAAGATAATATTTAAACACTGCAATATTTAAATAATATTACCACTAAAACTGGCTATAAAATAAATAATTCAATTCATTTGGTGTTTCAATTCAGATAATTGTGCCTAGATATTGTAATTTTGTCTAATATACTTAAACTAAGAAATAATAAAATTTAAAGAAAATTACACTTTTAAAAATTTAACTGGAGTTTTTAAAATTCACCTGCTACAAATTAAACTGATTGAAAATAATGTAAAAATAATAATGAAAGAATGTGGTTAGATGTCCATTTCATATATTTATACTAATAGTCATATGATAACTTTATAAAACTTTTGATTAACCTTTTAACTTATAATCTCTTTCTTCATTAGTCTGAATTCCTGATCTAATGTAACTAGGGAAGGTTACCAACTAAAAATTAATTAATTATTTATTCATATTTTAAGAGTAAAATCAACTTCATCTAGACAATTAAAAGTTAATTTAAAAACACTTCCTTATTGCAAATAAAATAATTAGAATGAAACAAAAATATTACATAAGTGAAATTTATATTGTATTTGAAATAAAACAAATATTACAGATAATATTTAATACATTTATTTGTCATTGTTTTAATCTAGACAAGTTTCTCAGAATAGAATATTTAAATTGTCATTTTAAAACTAGACATTAAATAATATTTTAAAGTAAATAATGTTAAATGAAATATAAAATTTATTCAATCATGTAGCATTCCTTATTCATTAATTTAAAGTCCTATCTTTAGTTATTAGTTTTCTTAAACACTTTCTATACAAATAAATTTAAAATATTCAACTAGAATATTATGTGTTAAAATTAAATGAATTAAAATATGATAGATTTAATTTACATACCATCAAACCAAAATATAGGGTTTGAATCTGTATTCTTAATCTTTAATATTAATATAAGCTTTTTGAAACATTTTAACAGTTAAATTAAAAATAAATTAATATTATTAACTTAAAAATATAATATTTATCATTTTAATTTATTAATTATTTAAAATTTAATACTTTATCATGATAAGTACTTATTTTACTTAAAATATTATAACTTAATCTGTCAAGAATTATTTTACAGTTATACAACTGATAAAATATTGATGTAATAACTTTTCTATGTAAAAATTATAGCATTATAAAGCATAATAACAATTTATTGATTACAGAATTAAACTATATAATTTTTTAGATGACTTGACATCTAGCTTCTGCTAAAGCTAAAGGCTACAATATATGTAGAACACAAAGGAGAAACAGCTGCTTTATAAGCATACTCAAATTACTGTAAATAATTATTTAACTGCTGCTTTAATTTTTACTATGTAACTTTTGAATTAAATAATAGTACAATAATGCATAAAAAAAGAAATATTAGAAAAGAAAGGTTAAGATGGCAATTCGTATGAATAAATTTTAAAAGGTTATAACATTAAAATATATAATAGTATATACATTAAAGTATATAATAGTTGGAAAACCAGATGATTGTTTTCTGTTACTGAGTGAATAAGTTCAGTTGATAATGATTATGATTTAAATAATTAAAAGTATTTCTGCATAGCATGTGGTGTGTTATTATTATTGACTTATACAATTAACATAATTAACTATTGATTACATATATACCTTACACAGGAATTTAATGAACTTTTTTATATGAGAATTCATCATAGCGCTCATTATTTATTTGTAACTACTATTTTGATTTACGGTTAATTATTTACTATAATAATTTTAACCAAAAAAAAAAAAAAACATTTTTTAAAAAACAACAGCTACATCATCCAAAGATAAAATGATGCTATTTATGCTAAAAAAAAGTAAAATACAGTACAGAGACTTTTTCATTATACAATATACAATATTTTGTTTTGATTGTAGAATTAAAATATAATTAATGTACTATCTATTTTAATTCAGTATTTTTATTAAATGATCAATGCTTTTATTTATTAACAGTTACAGAAACAAAAAATGCAAGTTTCATTCAGTACAATACATAATCAAAAACACATCTGATTCATATACCAAAACAAAGTGGATTAATAATAAATTTTAAAATATGCACTTTAGCTAACCTATTTTCATCAAACAATATTGAATTAAAATTCTTATGGATGCTAATTTTGCCATCAGAAAAAAATTTCACACAATTGTAAATTATTTTGAGTTTAAAAAAAGGAGAGAAGATGATTTTGCACATTATGCAATTAATAATCAACTTTATATGATGAGATATTGTTAAACATAAATTCAAAATATTTAATTTTTTGCTCAATCTTAACTCATTAATCTTATAATTTATTTTTGACACATTCAAGAAAATGGTAGCTTATAAATGAACCATAAAATTATCAGAGTATCAGCAAAATATAAACAAAAAAGATTTAATCATATACATTATTAAAATTATAGCAATCAGCTATATATTATATTTTTTTATTTAATTTCAAATGCATTCATA
>JAQFVV010015618.1:0-13056 GCA_028023455.1 Epiperipatus broadwayi
TAATTTGTAAACACATTATTGCTCACACACATTATTCTGAGATAAACAAATTTTATTTTTGACTAGAGCTCTTCTTTACTAATTTTCATAACATCAGAGCTGATAACAGAAAAAAACTTTAAACTCAGCACTCAAAACACCATTTTTTGCACTGTTTATTATTTTTCTTTCTTTTCTTCTTTGGAAGACTTTTTTATAAGCGTTACTAAGTTGCATAAAGTAAGATTTTTATTAATACTCAAAACTGCCTGTTGCTTCTTGCAGTTATTGAATTTTTTTTCTGCATATCATTTATTTCTTATCTGGAATATTCTAGCAATATCAATAGTTTATCAATATTTTAAAGTTTATATAGTCTTTAATAAAATATATGTACAGATATAGCAGGGAAGTATTTCAATGTTTTATTAGCTGTCATTCTACTGTTACAAATAAGGATCACCTAGTTGTCTGCTGTAAAAATAACATAACTGATAGTAATACAATTGCACAATTAAAAATGCATCAGATTAAGAGAATTTCTTAAAACTGCTATCAGTAATTGTTGTGATGAGGATTTAATTTATGACATATAAGATAATACATTCAGCTTATTGCAAGATAGATCTAATAATATTATTGCAAACAAAATACTGGAATTTGTAATAATATACTTTAATACTTCTTATAATAAGATAATGTTTATATATCTAAGTTTACTAGAATTAGAAAAATGTGGCGCAAGAGCATATTATCAAGACTGCAATGTATGAATTGTTTAAGAGTGAATTAAAATGAGAGAATCTTGTTGGTATATATATAAACAATGCAAATGTGATAGTAGAGATCAATAATGGATTGTCTTAAAAGTTGAAAATTGAAATTACTACAATTGTTTTTGTGAAATAAACATCCAACCCATGACAGTTAGATGGGTCTCATACCTCTTGAAATGTTTCCAAGAAATTTAATATTTATAATATCTGAAACACACAGATGGTTTGACTGTTTATCAACTAGGCAGTTGGCTTACAGAATCTTCTACCAGGCAATAAATGGAGAAAAGATACCTCTAAAAATTTCTGAAACAAGATAATTGTCCATATATTAATTAAATCTCAAGATTTTTAAAAAGATAATATATATATATATATATCAAAAGCATTGTTTTGCATGTATTCAAATGAGAAGAAACTAGAATTTTTATTGTTAACTTAGGCAATACTTGAAGAATTTCAATATGTGAATAAATCTTATGGCTTTAATCAAATCTAATAAACTAAGATCACTGAATAACTTAACATTGTTTGTCAAATCATAAAGGGAACAGATTAACTTCCTAGCTTATAAAGTTAATTTACTGATTTGAAATATTATCCTAAACCAATATTTAGGCTATAGATATAAATCGAAGAAGTAAAGATTTAAGACAAAATTACAGATGATGAAGAATTATGTATGAGGAAGTGTTGTTAACAGTTTTTGATATGCTTTTTCAAATAATTGAAACAAACACTGCCTGAAAATTTTGAGTTTTTAAAGTACATATTATTTTCTCTGTGAAAAATATTGCAAAGAATATAATAAAAAGGTTAGTAGTTACAGATGGTAATATAGTTTTCTCTGCAGACTCACATGAATTCAAACGTTTCAGTTAGTAATATGATAAAGTAATACTTTGAGATGTTTTGAAGAGAAATGCACCAATATAGAAAATCCTTAGAGCTTTCAATTAGTACAGTAAAAAGTTTAATACTATTTTACTTTAGTGCACAAGGTAAATGGAAATTAGGAAATAAAATGCAATTAAAGCTATTGCAGAAAATTTTGTCCAAACAATTTGGTTTAATGAGGCATAAATGATGCTACAACTACAAACTCTCCAATAAAGTGTTTAATGTTATTGAGATATTAGAAATATATAGCAAATTCTCTTATGTAGATGACATCATTGAAATAGACAATGAAAAACAGTATAAATCATCGACAATGCTAGGACATCAAACACATTATTACTTTCAGATTTTGTATCATTTGGTAATAATTTTTTTCCAAAAAGTTTCATAGAATTTTAATACTTTTAATTTTAATATAATAAATACTTATGTATAATTTTTTTTATTTATATTTTAGCTATAAATTTAACTAATTCTAGCTATAAATTGTAACATATCTAAATATAAAATTTATTTTAATTTGGCAACTCTGTTGTTCACTATGTAGCTTTATAGATATAATAAACACTTCCATACTTCCCCAATTATTTTCAAATTCATATAAATAAAGATATAATAAAAGACAAATGCCCCCCAATGCATTTTGTGCTGAACCAGCACTCATCAGTTGGCTCAGGTCACTATCTCTCATAGTTTCAGTAACCAGCACATTTAGTTAGGTATTTTTTCTTCTTTATATATAATAATTAGTTTCCTTTACTGTCATTATACATTAGAGAATATATAGACATATTAATGCATTAGTATGTTCTAAATCAAGCATCAAAATAAAGCTACTAAATAAAAGCTATTTGAGATTTTTTTTTTTAAATAAAAATAATAATAAAATAAGTAAATAAGCCAACGAATTTTTAAATGACACGCAATAATATTTATGAATAAATTAATATACTTTTGCAATATTTTAAATAAAATCTGAGGCATTTAAAAATCTAAATTTAATAGAGGGTTTTTTTTCACTCTTTCTTACAAAAATTATATTAGCTCTTTCCTTTCATTAATAAAACAACAATGTATTATGGAGAAATAACTATATAAATTATATCTAAAATTTATAATGTAAAAGATAAACTTGTGATGTAATTATTACTTTATGAATTATAAAAATCAAATTACTTTAACAAAAAAAAATTGATTTTTATATTTCTTAAAATAATGGTAGTATCGTGAGTTTATCTCCTAAAGAAATCAAAAACCAAGAACAATTTTTTTGTTCAATGAAAACAGAAGGACTTATTACTTGAATCTGTAGCATAAAGTACAATTATTTTTTCATTTATTTTATAGTATCTAATATAGTGACAAGTTTATAACTTTCAAAATTTTATGTAGACAATATGTAGTATATATTAAACATCTGAACCTAGGGAATAAAGTCTAAATTCAGAATTTTAAAACCTAAAATATTGACTGTGCAAAGTTTATAACTAGAATAAGATTTTGTTTTTCAAATTGCTTAGATATATGAAATTTGTCATTTCATATTTCAGCTTTCTTTAATTAATGAGAAAATCTTAAATCATTAATATGCAAAAATAGATTTTTTTCCTTTATGTTCATATTTTAGAAAAAGATTATTTCCACATATTGGCATAATTTACATAATATAAATTTGAAAAAGGTAGAAGATAATTCTTGAGCAAGAAAAAAAATTCCATTACCATTTATTAGGATTTAAATAAAGTTTTAATTTTCCTTTTTTTTCTTATTTTACAAAAAATAATTTCCGAAACAAAATAATATATTAGAAGTTTTGAAATATATTTTATAAAAAACATAACAAATTATTCAGAAAATAAAAGTTCATATTTATCAAATTCTGATATTTATTTTCTATAATATTAATTATTCATGGTTATCTCTTTATAACAGCTTTAATTGTAAAAATAAAATATTATAGTTATTTTTTAATTTTTTAATGTAATTATAAACTAGTAATTCATTATTCACAAATGTATGTTCTATCGTATTTATATACATATACAGCAGTATGTCCGAGTAACGGCTCCTCACTGAGTGACAATTTGTTATAACAGCACTATTTGTAAAATATATACTATTATAATTTTGGTTGTTTACAGTAATAAGCATTCAATGCCAGAATTCAAGAGTATGCATAAATGCTGTTTATTTATATATATTTTTTTGAAGCACCAATCTATTTATATGTTTATAACATTCATGCAGTTGATCTATTTCTGATAATTTAAAAAGATAAAAAAGATCATTGAAAGTTAATGTTAACTTTGCAAATGGCATTGCTTGTTTTATATATATATATATATATATAAATGATATCATTTGATGAGAAAGATTTTTTTTTGTTATTATACTTAATAACTGAAATACATGCTTATTATATACCTGTATCAATATATGTAATATATAGGATATATGAGCGCAGACTTTCACACAACCCACCACTCACCACTATATCTCATAACACTGATATACTTGAACACATATATGTCAAAAATATAAATAATCACCAATATACATATTTCAATGTAAACCAGCAATCATGCACTGTCACAACGTTTGACAGAAATACTGGTAGCTAATCCGCCAACAATTTCAGTAATTTTTTTCATCAAAATCACCATTTCCAAAATGAGTAAAATATATTTATAGTTAGATTTTTTTTAAAGAAAACATATTTTTCATCATCCATATAATAAATATAAAAATTATTATTTGTCAATCATTGTAAACAAATAAATATATATCAGAAGGGACTTGAACTCAGACTTTTAAGTTTACTACAGCTATGCACTCCATCTTATACAACTGATACACATGGCCACATACATGTAAAAAAATAATTGATCTCCAATAAATATATTTTATGCTGAACCAGCACTCATCAGTTGATCCAGATCACCATTACTCACATATATATACAATCAGTTCTCAGTTTATATTAAGATTGCAAATCTTCAAATTTTAATAAACAAGCTTCAATCTTCTCTACCCTCAAACTTTTCAGCCCTTTATATCATTGAAAATCTAATAATGGAATACTCAAAGCTCTTATTGATGCCAATATTATTGTCATACTCATATTGACTTTAAGTCACTCTGATCCTTCATTTATAGTCTCTCTTAATTATATTAAATTTATTATAGACAATATATTTATATTTGAATATTATATATATACATATTAAGGATAAACAATGTATTTATTTTGTTTTATAGATCTATCATTGTTGAACACATTATGAATACAAAAAGACCACAAATCACTTAATAATAATATTAATTTAATCTTAGATGACTGGTTCTAATATGCCATTATTACAAACTTCAGCTATATAAAACACTTTTATGAAGCACAGTAAATGTCTAATATAAGTAAATAAATCTTTTGTTTCTACATGCTTCATATATAGAATATAATTCAATGTCTGTATTTCTTCAAATCAATATACGTAATTTTATAATTAAATATTTATAAATACAGTAATTAGATATATGTAAAGTATAATTTTAAAATTTTATCCACTTAGAAGTGCTTTCAACTATCCTCATAGTATTTGTCAAATAACACTTTGATAGGCTAACCTTCCCACCATGATCTTAGCATTTGCTGTCTGTCTGTTAATTAAGTCTTGTTTGTATTTGTACATTAGCATAGCTTCCTTTATTTTCCTTTTGTTGTTATTTTTTTCAATTTGCAATATTTTTACATTTGTTACAATTGAAGTTAAAACCATAAATACATGACTTATTACAATTCGTAAAAAACAGATGCTAAAACATTATTATTTGCTTTGCAATTTTGTTCCATTTTTTGAACCCTTTTTAATAACAGCGAATGCTCTTTAGTTTTTTTTTCTAATGTGCATCTTGATTCCCCTATATATATATATATATATATATATATATATATATATATAGGGGAATAGCATATATATATATATATATATGCTACCACATCTACATATCCATTTATAAATGAGGTTTTATCAATGGTGGCAGTTATATAGGGGAATCAAGATGCATGTTAGAAAAAAGAACTAAAGAGCACTTGCTATTATTAAAAAGGGTTCAGAAAATAAAACAAAATTGCAAAGTAAATAATAATGTTTCAGCATCCATTTTTTATGACCATAATAAGTCATGTATTTATGTTTTTAACTTCAATTATGATAATGTAAAAATATTGCAAATTGAAAAAAAAAGGAAGCTATGCTAATATACAAATACAAACAAGACTTAATTATCAGACAGGCAGCAAATGTTAAGATCACAGAATTGTGGGAAGGTTAACCTTTCAAAGTGTTAGTTGACAAAGGCTACAAGGATAATCTCATAAGTGAATAAAAATTTTAAAATTATACTTTACATATATCTAATTACTGCATTTATAAATATTCCATTATAAGATTACATATATATATATTGAAACAGTAAGATTCGTATTCGAATCTTAAGTTTCACCTTTTTTTGTCGTCTCTCACTGACCGGTCTATCCCGCCCAAATTTAAACTTTTTGATATCGAATTGTGTGTGTAACAATATTAAAAATGTATAAATATATGTAGAATTCAGCATAAACATGCACACATTTCGATCTCAAATTAAACGCAATAAATAGGGACAAAATAATATAATTTATATTTCTTTTAGTTATATAATTTTGTATAATTTTGATCATTTATTTTGCATTATAAAGTTCGTATTTATTGCTTTGTTTAAATTTCATTTAATAATAATTCTAAAAATATCTGATGTAATATTTAATTAAAAGTTAAAATAATCTTATGTTCCCTTTTTGTTTTTGAAATTTAAAAGCATCGGTCAGTGATAGATAATAGATTAATTAAAGAAAAATTCCCCAAAATTAATTAGTAAATGTAAAATGTAAACAATAAAACGGCAGCTTTCCTTAATTAAAAACCAACTAAATGCATTGATTATCCTCAGGGCAGATTAAGTAGAACCTAAAAATATCTTAACAAAAATGTGAAAGATCAAGATAAAAAAAGAGGCCATCTTAGACTTGCTGGAGACATTCACTTAAAACTTTAGCTGTGCTCTCGATCATTGAGAGTCTCCAAAAATAATAAAATAATTTGTTCCTGCCAAGGTATGACCGAGTAAAGCACCTAGATTATTCTCCATCGGGAGGGCCTATCGGATGCTGAACTTTCATTGCCCATCATAAATTCACCATGAAGATCTGCTGCCTGAAATGAATGAGAAAGCTGCTGCTGCCATGAAATTAAATGAATATCTAAATACAAGAAAGACTTGCCACTCGTGAACTTTTGCTGCTAAATTAATGGAATCAGAAAACCTCTTATAAAACAGGTACCTGTCTGTGTTCAAACTCTAGAGTACTCAAATAATATGCTATAGCTCTTCTTCATAATCCTTATCTAAATTATAAAATGTAAAAACTACCATATGTATAGCTAAAACTGAATGATTAACTTAATGTGTAAATTTCTCTACTAATCTAGCTTACCTCATTCTATATTGGTGCGTATTTCTATAATCTACATTTCTATCTATAGTTATTATTTAATTATTGCATGCTCATAGTTATTTCAATTTTCAGAGTTTAAATCTATGATCGCTTAAAACAATGAATGCGTGTCAAATTTTCATTAATATTTACTTTCTTTAATAACTTAACTTTCATATAAATCGACACGCATTCAATGCTTCATTTATTGTAATGCAGGGTCTACAACTTTGCAAATGGCTGGCATATTAGTTGTAATCATTCCCAGTTTAGATTTGTTTTGTATATATTAAATCATCATGAATAATTCCAGAAAATTACATTTCTTTGAGAGTCACCAATGTTCTTTAGTAAATGTTGATAATGTCGGGTCGAATTAGAAATCCATTTAAATCTTATCATAATCGTTTATAAGTATACATGTGTTACGTTTTAGAGACGCGATGATCTATTCCGCTGTAAATATTCCGGATCCTTCAGGGTTGAAATTAACCCCCGTCATCCTACACAAGTGGACATAATAAATGCTCCTGTAAGATTTGACCTGTCATGCAGCCAGCTGGCAAATTGTGACACGTACCGCTTGTCCCTGGTTATGCTTATGTGACACCTTACTTCGTCAGGCCATGGCAGAGACCAGCCCAAATGTTTTATAAACTCATTCACGACATTGCAGTTTCAATATACTGCCATTCCATATCGCCTTTCTAAAGCGTACCGTGTGTTCCTTTGCTCAATTTTATTATTCTATATATCACTCCGCCTCTGCATTATCTTCATAAATCACTCTCAAATAAATGTTAGCCCTTAGTTATAAATAAATATTTTAATTAAATAAATATATGTCTGCCGTTACTCTTATAACCCATACTTTAGACTCTTGCATTGCAAAGGTATAAATTCCCCAAGGCATGCATTAGAAATACTTACTCGAGAATTTTTAGGTAGCTAGATTATGCAAACAAATAAGTGAATTCCTTTTGTAAACATTTCAGTATCGGAAATACCACTACTGAAATCCTCAATATAAAATAATGTCTAAATAAATAAATGTATTCTGTAAAATATAATCATGTCGCAAATTCCGCTACTGAAGCTTTGAATCCCTAAATATTATTAATAAATGTTTTATTAAAATGTATTAATAAATAATTTTAAACTATATGTCTGCAGTTACATTTCATTTATTCGATACCCATTCTATATAATATTTCCTCGATTATGTAAATATGAATGTTTAATTAATATTAGTTTGATTATTGGCTAACTCGAGAATAAAATCATGAGTCTCTTGCATATCCCTGACCACCGTGCCTAAGGAAATATTTACTAATGTCGCATCAGATGCGTTGTTTCGTGGATTGTATTGTGGAACCGATAAACTATGTTCGAACTCAGTACCACGGGTGGCTTCGCTACTCGATGGTGCTGCTGTTCTGTATGGTGGTCAAATTCTGCACTATGTTTACGAGTCACACGTTTTCTGACCGTTACAATATATATATATATATATATGACTAAAATAACATTTAAATAACCCATTGGCAGTAAAAGCATTTCCAGCAAACTTCTACAGATTAACAGTAAAAAAAAATTTTTATCTTTATTTATTCTCTATCTAAAAATCCCTAGATATTCATTTGCTGATCAATCGTTGAATGTGTCTGGACTGTCTATTGTCATACAGAGTTGCGGATAAATTGGTGCATTAATTCAAACTTTATTAGAGTGAGAAATGTAGATTACCAATCCTCACATGTTAATTTGTAGTCTGTCTTCAGATAAATTAGTTTGATACCACATTTTTAATCATAAGCTTGAAAATTTTAAGCTGTTAGCTTGAGTAGCATAAAAGTAAAAGTTGTTGATTGTGCAAAATATTGATTCTATCATTGCCAGATTTAATTTAGTAATCTGGTTGAGATGATTATTTGGTGTGCACCAAAATAGAGCATAAAATATTAGTAAAATTTATTTGTTTGTTTTGTTTTAAACTGCTTGCGTATTTATTTATAAAGCTGTCTGCATTGTCAGTTTTCACATAATATACCTTTTTATACTTAATTACAATTCTATATTATTGACTTCTACAATATATTTATGTGATTATATCTTATTTCTTTATGTTATATACATTTTGATCCAAATAAAATTATAATTTATTAAAATATTATAATTTAACTCACCTTATGAATTATTCTGTCTACAGTTTATAATAATCTTGTTTATTCTTTTCTTCCTGTGCCTGATTGCATTTTTCATAAATGGTTGACATTTTAATTATTATTTATTTATTCATATAAGTATTTTATGCCAAATATTTTATGATAGCAAAAATTAATTCTAATTTTTTTTTCTGAAAAACTGGACTTGTTTTTATTCTCATTTTCATTTTTCTTCGATTTGATTTTGTTAAAATAAGTAAATTTACTTCAACATTTTTTTTGGCTTCTTTTTATTTTGAGAATCTTCTTACTAATTGACTTTAACTTAAATTAAATAAAAACTTTTTTTAAAATATTGCTATGATTTGAATTGTACTTTCCTATTTATTAATACTATTCCAATATATATCAATATTAAAAAAAAACAAATTTAAATAAAGAAATTTGAAAATAGTGTTGATAATGCATTACTAAAAATATTTTTTTGCACTTAAATAAGAAATTAAACACTAGCTGGCACAACAGTCTCCACAGTTAGTCTATCAAGAAGCTATTTTGCATCATATCACTTCCATATTTATTTGAAGTATGATTAACTTTTTTAAAAGGGACTGAAAAAATGAAGGGACTAGAAAAAAATATTTTGCAATGTTGAGTACAAAGTTGAAATTTAATGCTTAAAAAATAAGTTACAATTTGAACTGGCATCAATTAAATTGAGATTTGAATTAAAAATAATAGAAAAATTATTTGTATATTTAAAAAAAAATGTACTCCAGTCTTTATAAGGAGACATTAATTAAAACATAACTAATTTAATGAATAACTAATAATTAAAGGAAACTTTATAAAAAGTAACCTATAATTAAATTAATCAAAGGTCTTAGTAATTTCTCAGCTATTAAATCCAAGATTAAAATTTATAATTAATGTTATATGGCTGTACTATTTTATCATTCAAAGTATAGAGCTTTCACTAGGAAACAAATTACCAAGTACTTTTTTCATAATAAAAGGATACAGAAACAATGGGTTATTATATATTTATAAATTCTTATGTATAAATAGTAAATATAAAAATTTTTCCAGAAAAGTACAAATTTATAGCAAAGTATAAAATATTAGCTTAATTTACAGATAAGTTAGGACACATATTTTTTAGATCAATAGTTGAAATTTCATGGGAGTAAAAAGCTTATTATTTTAAAAAAGTGTAGTAGAGTTAAAATTTTTTATTACTTAAATCAGTTTCAGTATTAAAATATTTAGATTTATAGATCAAGAAAATATAACTGCTTTCTCTCATGAGCTCACAACTCAACCTGATGTGTTGCAGTTAAGTGTAATATTTTTCATCTGTTTATGATAAAATTATATAAAATTTCATCTTCATTCTTCTAATAATTTTTATAGGAAAATATATCTTTTAATATTATTATTATTATTATTATTATTATTATTATTATTATTATTATTATTATTATTATTATTATTATTATTATTATTATTATTATTATTATTATTATTATTATTATTATTATTATTATTATTATTATTATTATTATTATTATTATTATTATTATTATTATTATTATTATTATTATTATTATTATTATTATTATTATTATTATTATTATTATTATTATTATTATTATTATTATTATTATTATTATTATTATTATTATTATTATTATTATTATTATTATTATTATTATTATTATTATTATTATTATTATTATTATTATTATTATTATTATTATTATTATTATTAGCTTTCAAAAAGGCATTTTATTGATTCTATAAAAGGTTACATTAAAAGTGGTTTACATAATTTTGGTATATGCATTGATTTATTCTGTTACATAAAAAATGAATATTTGAATGATATAGTTCAATTTATGGCTTCTTGAGTTGTTTGAACTTTTGTGACTTGAATGAGTCCTTAAAAAAATCATAATAGTTGATGTATAAGTTGCTTTTTTGATCTTTTTGCTGTTTTTAGCTTGTATGCATATAATTAAAAATCTGAGAAGCTATTGAAAAAGTTTTTCTCTAGTATTTTTTGTCAGATACTTATTGTTGTGTTATAGCATTGATTGTTCTTTTAGTAGTGACCATGTTGCAGCATATAAGTGGGGGTTTGTTATGATTTTATCTCGATTCCTTATTTGTGTTAATTTGTTGCGAAAGGTAGCTGGATGCCGCCTGGTGTTATTTCCTATTATAAAAGTGCACCTTGTACACCAAAAAGCATATAGAATAAAAGTAGCTGCTCTAATGTTTGGTATTGATTTTGTTTTGTATGCAGCAATTATATTTTCAATTGATGTGTTAGGTTTTCTGTAGGTGTCAAAAATTATTTTTCTTATGTGTTCGAGTGCTGTACATTGGTATAGCATGTGTTGTAAGGTTTCTTCTGATCGATGGCACAGTCTGCAAAAAGGATCTATTTTGAAGTACATTCTCTTGTGATGCAGAAAATAGGTTGTGGGCATGGCAACAAGATTTAATTTCAAAATAAAGTCAAAAAATTTTGGTTCCAGAGCCCATTTTTTAAATTCTTTTAGTAATCTTTTGTTGTTTATCCCTAACATTGGTGCTACATCATTAATGTTATTTATTTCATTTGTGAGATCATAGATATTCCAATATGAATATTTGTGTGTATATTGTTCAGGTATGTTTGCTGTAGTTTTAAATTCATAAATAATTGTTGATATGTATGACTGAGTTGGAGGTGGACGATCAGTTGGGATGATTTGCACAAGGTGTTTGGTTAAGTGCTACACATTGATAAATAAAGTGGTCCAGTGTCTCTTATGCTCGATGGCAGAGTCCACAGAAGGGGTCAATAGATATATACATTCTTTTATGATAAAGAAAGTGGGTTGTTGGCAAGGCAATGAGATTGATTTTCATGATAAAATCAAAGTATTTGGGCTCTAGAGCCCATTTTTTATATTCCTTGAGTAGTCTCTTGTTGTTAATTCCTAGCATAGGTTGTATAACATTAGTATCTGCTTCTCTGTTTATTAAACCATAAATATCCCAGTATGAATACTTATGCAAATACTGTTCTGGAATCTTGTCTGTGGTTTTGCATTGGTATATAATGTTGGTGAAAAAGGAACCTTTTGGAAGTGGTCTATCTGTTGGAGTAACTTCTAGCAAGTGGTTAATTTTGGGGTATTTGGCAAGTATTGTGATTATTGAGTTCCTTAACTTCTGTATATGAAAAACATTGATGTTGTGCAAGCCAAGTCCATTTTTTATTAGAGGTTGGCTAAGTTTTTTTGTGGAAATTGCTACTGTTTTTCTGGCCCAAAGTAGTTTATTATATATGATTTTAATTTTTGAAATGAACCCCTTTGAGAATGAAATAACCGGTAAATAGTAAGTTATTTTGGTTGTGATAACCTGTTTAATTAATTCTGTTGTGAATTTGCTTAGATGCTTTAATACAAACAATGGAACTCCAGGACTACCTGGATGGCAAGCGTTTCGAATAGTATTTAGTTTTGTTGTGAATAGATCTTTTGTGAATGGGGTTTTTGTCTCTGGTGGGCCAAACAGATTGTGTGGTATTTTATATGGTTGTCTTTCTTGTAATTTCTCTTTAAAATATTCAAAAATTGGCATAATCATATTGTGTCCTGCATATGTTCCACTATTTGTATATAGTGCCATTGGCACTTTTACATCT
>JAQFVV010015619.1:0-13052 GCA_028023455.1 Epiperipatus broadwayi
ATATATATATATATATTGTGCCCTTTTGTATGGGTCACTATCTAATTTTTGTGCTAATCTATTAAAAATTTTAAATTTAAGATATATTTGAATATGTGATGTTAATTTTGCTTATGGTAATATTTCAAAGGGTTTAATTAAAGCAATCTATGAATATTTGATATGTGAAATTGTGCTGATATAGAGAGAGACATTTTAAATGATGATGATTATAATATATAGTTGGGAAAAATGGCCATAATCAATACTGCATTAATATATTTAATAAGTAGGTATTTAAAACTAAAAGTATTTAAAAGACAAGTTAAAATTAAATGCATATATTTATTATTGATAAAATAATGTTATAAAAGAATATAAATATTTTAATTTTTATAAGTACATAAATAGAAGATTAATATTTGATTTTAATAATATTGGATAATTATTTTAAAATCTATTATAATATCTTATTTATTTAAAAAATATTTATTTTAAAAAATGCAATTGTTAGTTTATTTTTAGACAATGACAAGCGTTTCTTGTATTGTAAAGAACAGATGTTAGTTAAATATACACACACATGCTTGGAAGTTGTTTAGTAAAGTTGCAGAACTATTTTAAAAATCATGTTATAAATTTATAAATAATACGTGAGTTATCACAAGATAAAAATAAAGATATTCAATGTGAAATATTAAATCTGATTTTAAAATATTGTTTTAAAAATATGATGTATAAAAATACTTAGTTTATTTAAAAATAATCTTATAAAAGTTAAAATTAAAATCAAGTAAGTAAGAATATTTTAAAAGAATGTTTAATAAATTTAAATGAACGATAAAGATTATTTTAGAAATTTAATAATGTAATAAATATTAAATATTAAATAAGTCATTATTTATTTTTAATTTTGTGTTGTTGGTAAATATGTAAATAAGCCAGCAAATTGATTGTTTAATCTACCAATCAAATGGGAAGTTTCTTCCGGTATAAAAGCTCAGTTCAATTGTTAGGAGAGGACTCTGTGATTGAATTTTAAAGTTAATTGTGTTATTAAAAATAACTAAGTAAATTTGATAGACGCTCTCAAAATCAATTTTAAAATTATAAGAGTGTCATTGTAAATAATTTATAAAAGTGTTAAATGATAGACATGCAGTGTTAACTTAATTTTTTCCCTATCGGTCATCTCTACTGGGCTCAGTTTACATGCAAATGGTCATGGGAACATCATATATAGTGAAAATATATCGGAAACTTTATACTAGAAGTATGACAAACGCTGGATTAGTTCGGAAAATTACAAGATGGAGAAAAGTAGTATTTTGGACAGTATATAATTTTAAAAGCTAATTACTATTGACTATTAGAAAATAGATATTTTAGAGAATAAAATACTTCTTTATGAAGAAAGTATTTTGCAAGCTATAAATTTAAATGTATATCTTAAGTAAAGATATTAGAATAAAAGTAGTTTTATAAATACTTGCCTTGTTAAGTCTTTGTGTTTAAGAGACTGAATATTGACAATTTTGGAAGGCAAATAAATTGAAATATAATTAGCTAAAAGTCTTAATATAATAAAAGTTATTATATTGAAATAATTTAAATGTTGGTCGTTTTTTAGATGAAGAAGCTTATTCTTACCTGGATGTTTTGTTAAGAAATGCGCAAGTAATACGTGGGCGTCCCAGTTAATTTAAAATAATTAAATGATAATTTTCATAAAACTAAAGACTAAGCTAAAATAATAACTTTTGAATAATATTTTAAAAATAACTAAATCAGGATCCTATAAACTATTTTAATTTTATTTTATTTCTTATGGAAGAATTAACTTTTATTTTATTTTAAAAGAACGTTTTTCATTTTCATAAACTTTAAAAAAAACACGTGATGGACCGGAAACAGGAAATGGTGTTCTAGTGAATGTGTGCCTAGGATTAAAGAACTTTATGGTGAAAGGGAAACATCACTGGAATTACGTAATATGAATTCTATTTATTTATCAAATATAAAATTTAAATATTATTAATCTATTAAAAATAAGATAGGTACATTTCTTAAAATAGTAACTAAAAAATAATATAATGATTAATTGCATAAGTTTATTTTATATTTAATACAACACATAACATTTTAAAGAATGATCGTGAGTGTAAGGTGTGAATTATTTTTATGAAGCTGTAATTCCGAAGAATATTGGAAGATGGACTGTACATTAAATCATTATTGATGGTAAAAATTGTATAATAATAATAACTTTGATGTATTTAATATGTTTTCTTTAGATCAACCAAATGATATGTTATTGTTGAATGGATGTATAAATATTTTAAAAATACACACACATTATATTGGCAGTAACAGTTTTATTTAAATATGCATAATTTGAATTTATGATATAAATATGATATAACATTACATAAGAAGCTTAGAAATAATTATATGATTCTTTCGTAAATAAATTTTGATTTTTATTTTTATTATTATTATGTTGGAGTATTAGAATTATATTTATTATTCATACAAGTAATTATTTTATTTCAAGTTAGGAAGAGATATCAAAGTCTATATTTTTATTTTATTTTATTGGATAAATTAAGTTAAGTTTATGTAGAAGTTTATGTTTGAATTAAAGGTTTACTGAATATAGATGACGTAGTATAAATAGTTTGGATAATTAGTATTTATTTAAAGTTGAAGGTTATTTTCCCGGAATTTTAAATAAGTTTTAGAGGATGTTTTGTAGATAAAAGTTTATTAAGAAGGAGTAGAATAACACATCAAGTAAAGTAATAATTTCACACAGAAAAGAATCATAAAATTTATCTAATATAGTGCTTTATGAATTTGAAATTGATGAATAATTTAAATATTATTATTCTAACAGTACATATATGTAATGCATATTTGATAAAACATGTAGCATGAATTGCAATAAGTGAAATATAAAATTATAATCAATTCTTTGTTATTACATTATAAGGATACATTAGTTTCTATATTATGCTATTCAAGTAATGCTAATAGTAAAGTGAACACATACTAGTATATGATGAAATAAGTAACAATAATATTTAAGTGATGTAGCAATTTAATTAGTAAAGTTTAATTGTTTACATATGCTATATAAACATTGTTTACATAAATTTTTCTGTGTAATAATTAAAGTTCACTGATATTTGTTTAAAGTCTAAGTTTTGAAAACATACTTCAATGTTATAGTACAGCATTTTAAAGAATGTATAATTACTTATTAGGAGTATGAATTAATAACAGTGTAAACATATTGTATTATTATTTTCTTATTTTATTTTCTTTGTTTTCCTAATTTTGAACTGTAAATATTGTAAATAAATTCTTAGTTGAAGTTAATGTAAATAAATTTGTTTAATTCGTTTTAAAAGTGTGTCGAGTTCATTATTTTACACCACAGCATTTGACAGCAGATAATTTGAATAAACATAATATTTGCACAGTGTGAATTTATTATTATTATTTAGAAATAAACACAATATTTTCCTGATATCATTTTATAAGAATTGATTGACATTAACATCATATTATTATGGTCATAAGGTTATTATAATGCACATTATAAGTGTACAATATTATTTATTGCCACAGATTATTGAATTATAAGATTTTGATCTATTCCAAAATTAAGATACTATATGAAAATAAAGGATATACATATAATTATTTATTTAATAATTGATGATATAACAGAAATAGATAAAATTAAGTTATACTCTAAGACTAGTATTGTATATTATTATTAGAATAAGTTAGGTGTATTTAGGTTTGATATAAAATCCCATATCATACTTATTTACATGAGTTATCATTACTTTAAGATAATTAGAAGAACCTGAGATTATTTAATTATATTTTAAAAAATTAAAAGTTAAGATTTATTTATTTTATTATTATTAAAGATAATTTATTTTATTTAAAAGCCATAAGAATGCTGTAGATGTAGTAATAGGATAGTAAGGAGGTAATAGTATTCTTATGCCATTGAGACAATGTGTTTGGAAGATATTGACTCAATGTAAATCTACTTATTGCTTTGTAACTTTACTTCACAGTCTCATGATTTTAATAAATACTTATTTAATTAGTACATACTATAGAACTATATTGATTTTGATAATTGATAATAAATTTAATTAGAATGTGATAGTATAAGAGTATATTAAAGATAGGTATGCAAATTTTTATTAAGCATAATAATTTAATTAAGCTAGTCGTATTTCAAATTATATTATACATCGAGAAGTAAGGGTACAATATATATATGAAGTCATCATATATTTAAATAATATAATATTCCAACTTTTTGCACAGAGATATGCTGTTCAATGATGATTTTCACAATTTTTAGTCCATGCTTTCAACCAATAAAATATCTTTTGTTTATAAATTTAAAGCCTTTTTATTCATTATCAAATGTTTTTGCACAAATTAACTACCTTTCTTCAAATTTTATCTCAATCTTTTCTCAATGTTGTGTTTAGGAAAATATAACTTAGTCTATCCCCTACAATTGTTATCAGTGGTCTGTTTTCAAAAACAAAACAAATGATGATGATTCCTAATGGCAATATAACAGAAAAACAAAAAAATATTAATATGAATGTACTTACATAAATTCTATTATGGATTTAATGATTATTTAGAACCTGTTTTTCTTGTCTTTTTGTTTCCAATGATTAAGGTTATAATCAATTAACAAGGATTTTTTTTAAATTTTATATACAAAAATATTTGTTTGAGATAAAATGCACATGGTTAGGGCAAAACTTAATCTTTTAAGGACACCATGTAGAATTAATAAAAATGTCATTTATAATTGTTTTTAATAAATGCACTTATTTTTTGCTTGTATCTCATTACACATTACTACAATACCAACATGTAATATGGTGGAATTAGGTTGTGTTGAACTGCATTGAGGACATGTTTGCTTTGATCAAATTTAATTTATATTTATAAACAATCTTTTCATGCTAAGCTGCTTTTGTCATTATTATAATTATTTTGTCTCCCTTCATGATTAATTTGCTGTTTGTGATTGGGGTGACTTTCAGTAACCAAAAAGTATAGTAACTGATTTCAACACCATGATGGAAAAACATCCAATCACAGCAGCATAAATATTGAGAAAGTTATCTTATTTTAAGCACAACATGCAACTTATATAATGGAAGATATAATACAACCAAATTTTTTGTATAATAAATAAAGCATTGCTCATTTCATATTTATATGTCTTAGATAATCCATGTGACATGTCTGACCATGGTAATAACCACAGTAGACACTTAATATCAGTCCCAGCTTTTTTGAAAGTTAGGATAGTTTTCATGATTTTAAAAATTCCATGTTAAGTAGCAGTAGTGCAGAAAAATTGAATTCCATCAAACATCATGAGCCCATTGCACCATCATGCCAATGCTTTAATGACTCATCCATGAACTTTATCGTATACAATACACATACAGTAGAAGTTAAAATTGACTTCAATCACTGGAAGATTTTTCATAGTTGTTCCAAATCATCTGTTTATTTATTTTTTCACTTATTTATTGGAAGCAGAACTGCATTCTGCTTTTGGAGATTGGGACTCATGATTACATCAGTAACAATATGTATCTTGATTAATTCATTGAACTATAAATTGATTTTTCTTTTTACCCATGGTGGTACATTTTCCATCATACCATGGTAGTGGTGTTACTTTTCACTTCATACACCTGCTGTCATTTATATGATGGCCATTGTTTTTGTCATTTGTTTTCAATTGAAGTTTAAATCTTGTTTCTACTGTTATAAAGTTGCAGCTGTCTAAAGTATTTAACAGTTGAGTATGCTGGTTTATAGTACATCAATATATACCAATCCGAAACTTCTCAATATGGATTGGGCAGCTATACCTCATTACTTAAAACATTTGCAATTCTGACAGTGCATTAGATGTTAGTTCTCTCAACATTACTATTTGTTGCCTGAAAAATGGAGTATAAAGTTCACTTCATAAAACAAATATATATTAATAGAATGTATAATAAAAAAGATTAAAGAATCTTTAGTTTTAGCTTAGCTATGAAACAAAATAGTTCTCCAAATATTATCAATATGGTGAAATTCACAAATGGTAAAATGAATAAAGAACTTCAAATGTTATTAAACTACAAAACTAAAACATGTTATTGCTAACACTTCACTAAGACCAGCTTTTCACCAAGATTGGAAAAAAAATCATTTTGGTTTGGTACTAATGCTACAAAAAAGCACTAATGCTGTTTTTTAATTTGTTCTCTTTAAAAAAATGAAAGTAATTGGGAATTCCTGAAAGTATCTTAAATTTTTTCAATTTGTTGCAAAACAGTTTGTGATTCACAATCAACAGAAAGAGTTTTTTGATATTCTATGTGATCTTTACCAGTATCGATTAGTACATAGACGAAAATTCAGAGAAGATACAAAACAATTTTCGGTGATGAAACGTGTATGAACAAACCAGAGACAATCGTGGGAGGCGCGCTCGTATGTGTAACAATGAAATCAAAACTGTATTGTATTTTATGATAGATACCAAAGTTAGGAATACCAGATTAATCCTTATTAGAGAAAAGATAAATTTATCGAATATTTAAAAATCAATTTAATGTAGAAAAAAAAAATAGCGGGAGCGGTGCACGCAAATAAAAATACAAAAAAATTGGTGAAAAAGAAAATCCAAAGTCAGGAAAAATAAAATGTAAAAAGATAAATACTTAATTGTTTCATTTATTTATAATGTATAGCTTTTTAAATAGTTTAAATCTTAAAAACTCTTGGACTATTTGTAGATGACGTTAATATATAAATTTGTTAAGTGAATAAAAATGTTAAGTAGTACACAAACACGCTAATTTTAACCACAAGAGTTCGTTTATTGGTCAATTAAAATTAATATTTTTTGCTTTTTCAATGCATGAATCATTCTTTCTTTTCAGCGCAACTCTAATATTTCATTTACTAACACGTCATAAAAAGTAATATCAACATTAATATACTAACCTATATGCTATTATTAAAAGTTGAAGGTAATTGAAAAATTTAAATAAAGTTAAATTTTTCTAAGACAATCAATATTTAATATTAGATGATGGAAACAGTATTTATAAATACAACTAAACTACTATCATCACAAACCGTCAGGAAAACACTTATTTGTTTGAAAATTTTATAATTCCAGTAGATGGCGGGGCAAAAGAGAAGCCTGAGATGAAAACAGGAACTGCCCTTTGTCTCATGTTAAAAAGTGAGTTTGTAGGTAACGTACTTTTTAAGGTTTATATATATTTCACGCATTAATATATGTTTTTTAATATATGTTTATTTTGGATATTTAAATATGTAAGTTAATACTGCGTAAGAGAATGCATAATTAAATAACTGTATTGCTTTTTGTGAGCAAATATTTAAATATTGTAATTAAACTAGTTTAAGTAATAATAACTGATGAGTTCGTAGCAATGGCGTGTCTTCAATAGATGCCATGGGTACGCGCATCTCTTGTCAAAATTATTTTATCGAATAAATTATAATCTTTTAAAAAAATAAATCTAAAGTGTTCGAAGAATTCACAAAGTTAGAATTATTATGACCGGACGATTACATTACAGCAGCGCCATTAGCAAACGTTATGTTTAAAAAATAAAAGAATAGATGCATTAATAAAGAATAGGGAGTTGGAGACATAGAGAACTAGTATGGAGAGTAAAAAGAGTTTAAATATATATAGAAGTAAACGGAACATTGGGTGCGAATTAATTTATGATAATAGCAAGGAAAGTAGATTATTGTTTAAGGCTCGAACGGGATCTTTAGCAACAAGAGAATAAACATGTAAATGGAAAAATATAGGTGATTTAGTCTGCAAATTGTGTAAGGAAGGCATAGAAAATATTAGGCATAAGTTAATTGAATGTAAATGCTTGAAAGCAGAAAGGGTACAAATAATGAAATTATGGAAGAATAAATATGAACAAAGTGATTATACAAAAAGTGGGTTATTGGTTTTTATGCTGGGTTTGGGAAAAGATAAGGAGGATTTAGATATAAAGGCCATAGAGTTGACAAAGTTTATGTTGTGGAAATGGGATGGAGCAGATTATGGGAAAACTTAGGATGGGGAATGAAAAGGGAAGGTAAAGTGGCTAACAGGTTTCTCTGAGCATAGTTGCTGAGAGATTCCTGACTCCGTTTAAGGAGAAGTCACAGTGCATCACATCACATAAAAAATGAGTTTTTGATTTCAAGTTAATTTTAACAAAATATTATGAATACGATATAAATAAAAGATTTGAATTAAATAAACAATATCGAAATTTGCTCTTGTTTACTAATTTTTTTATTCCCCAAATATTTTATTTATATCGTATTCATAATAAATTTTAAAAATTAACTTGAATTCAAAAAACTCATTTTAAATAAATATAAAGTTTGCTAATCTTTAAAAAAGTAACAATCGTAAAGTTTTAGAATAATTATGGACAAACGATTACATCACAACAACTGTAATCCCAAAGTATCCTCAAAACTGAGAGATGGTATTTAATATTTCCAGTGTTGTTTTTTTATTATTGTTATATATAGAGAGAGTAATTTTTATTTAGTGTATAAAAATAGAGTAAAATTTATAGAGAGTTAAAATGTATATAAAGTGAAATAAAGAGTGATATTTAAATTAAAAAGTACAGTCTAAAAATTGGTAGAGATAAGGCTTTAAACTTTTAGTTAAAAGATAGCTGATATCCCAAAAGGGAAAGAAATGCGGCTGATACAAATTGTAATATTGAAAGCTTTTAACGAATTACAGTAACTATTGTGTTAATAAAATTAAACAAATAAAAGAATGTGCTTTGTACTAAAATAGATTAATCAATAAGAGTAATTGATCAAAGTAAATCCGGATTTCACACCCAAAAAATAAATATAAAAACTATACTCCAGAAAAAAAGAGATACGAACGTGACTGTGAACAGGGGGGGGGGATATAAAAGAACTTGCAGGAGACTCTCGGGGTCTTTTTTCTTTTGTGCGGTTCTGCTGCGGTGCTTTCAACATCTCAGCGTTGGGTATTCTTTGGGTTACTGCTGTGCGGATTGCTGTTCCCAATACTTTCCCAGCAGCAAGGGCCACCGTCGCTGGACTTCGATCCCGAGATCTCAGCATGTGGACGTAATCCAGCCAATTAGAACTGAAACAGATCGCACCGATCTTATATATGTTATAAACGCCCTAAAGGGCTTTTTGAGGATATGAACTCAAGGTCAGGGAAACATATAAGGAACTTATTTGGTATATAACTAAAGATTTTTGATCTGAATATTTCATTGATACAGGAACTTATCTTTATATCGATGAAGGCAGGGTTTATCATTTGTTTAGTATATATTTATTTATGTTGATTTCATGATTATTGTTATATTTTGTCAAATTATTTCTCATTACTAAAAGTGTGCAATGTTTTAAATTGTTGGTCTGTTTATCTAATGTATATTCATGTTTTCTGGTCGCTCAGCCAGAGCCAGGGACACCGCAGTTATTTTAATGAAAGACAAGTTTGTATGTCCACTTCATTTGTTAATATTTTTTTTGGTATTAACTATTTGCCAGTAAATACACAACTGCCTTTTTTTAAATAAATAATAAGAATTAATTTTTTTAAAAAGTTTATTATCATTGCTTGAGAGATAACTGCATTGTGATGGAAGGAAAGATAATGCTTTAATTACTGAACTGTAATTTTTGAAAACAAAAATTATTTATTTATTATAATAGCTATATTTGAAAAAATATGTGAATAAGATATTGATATTAACAAAAACCTATTAATAATGATTAATTTTCAACTTGATTGCTTATTGTTATTTTTTAAGCTAAATAAATGTATTCTCTTTACAATTTATTTTGTGTCTATATAAGTGTTGGGTTGATGATATTTTTTTAATGTTCAAGGTCAGCTTGACATTTTATGAATTGTTGAAAGCATGGATGTGACATTTTTTAGATGTTTAAGAGGAGCATATTACATTTTTGGAATATTTGAGCCTTTTTGTTTTAAATACTGCATGCTTTTTATTAGCATATTTTGTTAACTGGTGTATATATAACAAATATGAATTATTGAAATATATTATTGGAAATAGGTGTAAATTATATTTTGAGAAATAAGTATGACAGCAGATATTATCTTGGTAGTCTCAAATTATAGCTTTTTGAACTACAATTTATCTACTGTTACTTTATTATTTTGTTTATGCCCTCATGCATACAACTACAATATATATTTTGATACGACTACATTTGACTATCCATCCTACTTGATAGTGCTTTTTCTAGGCCAAAATAGTTAAATATACCATTTAGCTGGGCCAAATTGTGAATTATTATCGCAATTTATTATTTAGCCTAGTCTAAAAAATGGCCAATTTAATGGTTGGCTAGCATGAAATATGGCTCTGCAGTGTATTTTGCAAACAATTGCTCACACAATTCACACTTGTGTAAATATTATGTCAATGCTGACAATTCAAAATTATGGTACAGTATTTTTTTAGGGTGGCTGGATTTTAATCTAGCAGAACTTTTAAATTATGTAGTTTTAAGTAATTAACTTTCACATCAAGTGATGTAGTTTTACTAAGTATTAATTATTGTCATGTAATCAGGCTCACCTACATAAACTGGAAACAATCAAAATTAGGAAAAGGATTCATCATAAAATGATGTCTGACATCTCAGCTACAAATTACATCATTCATGAGAATATGATGAGAACCAAAAAATGGCCAACAGTAAAAGGCAGGGTTGAAAGAGCAAGCTACCACTTTCCAATGCCTGTTCACTTCTTTGAGGGCATATATTTTTGGAAATTCTAAACTTCCTTTCATCAGACTGGATACAATCCTGCGGATCATCAAAAACATCCAGTTCATCAAAAACATCCAGTTCCTCCCCCACATATTCCAGCACTATGCACTGCCCTATTTCACAACATGTTTGTTTAAAATAAATCCGTTTTGGACATTCCAATTGTCTCAACATTCATGCTGTACATATGTTGCAAGTTGTTGTTTCAAATAAATGCATGTTCTTAAAAGCAAACAAAGAATCCAAAAAAAAAAAAGAATTTGATTTGTTGCCAATCAATAAGTAAAGCAATAAATTTATTTAGTATTTCTTTTTGTTGTTTTCTTTTTTTTTTTTTGATACATTAACAATGATACTAAAAAATCGGATGGAAGGTAAGGGAATCATTATTGATTTTTTAATTTCGAATGAAATTTTTTTTCTTCTAACCTGCTCTTAAAAGGAGGGGGAAGTTGCTTAAAATTAATTGTGTTCTTATAACCAAGAAAAAGTTGTATTTTTTTGGTTGGTTATAAAAATAATACTAGAAATCGGACAATAAACTAAAAAAAATGAACCATTATTATTTTTTAATTTCAAATGAAAGTTTTTTTGGGGGGTAACTTGCTTGTTCTTATAAGAAAAGAAAAAAAAGTTGTTTAAAGTAAATGCGTCTTCTTATAACAAAGAAAATTTTTTTTTGTAATCAAAATAATAATAGAAATCAGACAGTAAACAAAAACAAGGCTGGGGTCTGGTAATGTTATGTTGATGTGTTTTTAGCGAGAAAGAATGCCATCAAGCAGAATAGATGGCCAAATGTATCAGTACCTATATTTTTATTTATAGTGTAGTAATAAATGTAATAAGTATGCTTATATGCAACTATAGAGAAGTTTGTTATTTCTATAAATTAAATACTGCTTAGCACTTTCAAGAACTTATGGCCTTCTCATACTCATAGCAAGATTGTGCACTTATTACATTCCATATAAAATACACAGTTAACATCATTACTATAAAGTAGTAATTAATTATTACCAATTACATATTAATTTTATTTTGAAAATAAGTGGATATTAATTTATTAAAAATAATATTTTTTTTATTAAATCTTAATTCATGCCAAAATAATAATCAAGTCTTAATAGTGGTGGAAATGTTTTCTCTTAATTTTGTCCTCCAAATGAGCTGCTTGGATCATGATTTTACCTAAATTGAGTATTCTATTTACAATAATTTTTTACCTTAATTTTTTAATCTAAATAGGTTACTGACCACAATCTTACATTGTTCTGCCAAAGGATATGTCTTTTTTTATTCCTGAGGATACATTTATTTTTTTTCCTCCGGTGAATATATTCTAAGAAGATCCATAATTGTTTTTACATATATTTCTCTAGTTATGCTTCAAGAATTATATCTAATCTAGACAGATATATTATATATATATTTAATATTGAAATAGTCAATCTGAAAGTCAGATTGAGCTTCACAATCCCATCCAATATTTCACTACCAGACAGGGTTCAAACCTTATCTTCCATGTATATACATGCACCCATATTCCCAAACAGAAAATTTTGCTTATTATTTGAATATATATAACCCATTTAATAAAGACAATAACTGTGGTTATTTAAAAGTCGTGTATGTGCTGGAAATATATATGTGTATTAGGTGAGGGTAGATATTGTTCAAAATAACATTTTTCTTTATTATTCATTAATCTTTATTATAATAATATTAATCATTTTTTTCTATATGTTAATGTATATATTTTGTAATGATGGTAAAAAAGGATGATGCAATCTGTTTTAATATTCTTGAACGAATTAAAGGAATTTAATATAAAAATCCATTAGTCATCTTAGGAAAGAAAAATTATATAAAAACAATATGAAATCTGCTAATGGAAACTTTATCTATTTTGAATCTATTTGTAAAAGCTGCAAATAGATTTTAAAATAATCAATTGAGAATTTATCAACTAGATTGTATTTTTCTTTATAATAAAAACAAAAGAGTGTATCCTGTTTGTAACCATATGATAGTGGCTGTATTTTATAACACTTCCTGTAGTATTGGTTAAAAATATTCCTGAAACACCGCTAGAAAATAAATAGGGCTTGAATTTAAGCTTAACTAATCCACTAGTT
>JAQFVV010015620.1:0-13028 GCA_028023455.1 Epiperipatus broadwayi
ATATATATATATATATATATATATATATATATATATATATATATATATATATATATATATATAATTATTCAAAACAATACAATAATTAATACAGTAAAAAATATTTTAAAAACAAATATATACCACAATTTAAAAGAAGTACTTTCAGTTATCTATGTAGTCGTTATCAACTATATATATATATACTAGCTAAGCATTTATCACAAAGCTTGTAGAGGAATTGGTAATCCTCATTGTACTTACAAGCTTAAGAGATAGGGTCATGTGATATATGACTCTTATTTTGACTATATATTGTGCCCTTTTGTATGGGTCACCAGTTAATTTTTGTGCTAATCTATTAAAAATTTTAAATTTAAGATATATTTGAATATGTGATGTTGATTTTGCTTATGGTAATATTTCAAAAGGTTTAATTAAAGCAATCTATGAGTATTTGATATGTAAAATTGTGCTGATATTGAAAGAGACACTTTAAATGATGATGATTATAGTATATAGTTGGAAAAATGGCCATAATCAATACTGCATTAATAGATTTAATAAATAAATATTTAAAGCTAAAGTATTTAAAAAGACAAGTTAAAATTAAATGCATATATTTATTGTTGATAAAATAATGATATAAAAGAATATTTTTAATTATTATAAATGCTTAAATAGAAGATTAATATTTGATTTTAATGATATCAAATAATTATTTTAAAATCTGTTATAATATCTTATTTATTTTAAAAATATTTATTTTAAAAAATGCAATTGTTAGTTTATTTTTGGATTATGACAAGCGTTTCTTGTGTTGTAAAAGAAAACAGATGTTAGTTAAATATGCACACACATGCTTGGAAGTTATCTAGTAAAGTTGCATAGCTATTTTAAAAATCATGTTATAAAATTTGTAAATAATACGTGAGTTATCACGAGATAAAAATAAAGATAAATCAATGTAGAATATTAAATCTGATTTTAAAAGTTTTGCTTTAAAAATATAACGTATAAAAAAAGACTTAGTGTATTTTAAATAATCTTATAAAAGTTAAAATTAAAATCAAGTAGGTAAAAATATTTTTAAAAAAATGTTTAATGGATTTAAATAAATGATAAAGATTATTTTAAAATTTGATAAAGTAATAAATATTAAATGTTAAATAAGTCATTATTTATTTTTAATTTTGTGTTGTTGGTAAATATGTAAATAAGCCAGCAAGTTGATTGTTTAAATGTACCAATCAAATGGGAAGTTTCTTCCGGTATAAAAGCTCAGTTCAATTGTTAGGAGAGGACTCTGTGATTGAATTTTAAAGTTAATTGTGTTATTAAAAATAGCAAAGTAAATTTGATAGATGCTCTCAAAATCAATTTTAAAATTACAAGAGTGTCATTATAAATAATTTATAAAAGTTTTAAATGATAAACATGCAGTGTTAACTTAATTTTTTCCCTATCGGTCGTCTCTATTAAGCTCAATTTACAAGCAAATGGTCATGGGAACATCATATATAGTGAAAATATATCGGAAACTTTATACTAGAAGTATGATAAACACTGGATTAGTTCGGAAAATTACGAGATGGAGAAAAGTAGTATTTTGGACAGTATATAATTTTAAAAGCTAATTACTATTGACTATTAGAAAATAGATATTTAGAGAATAAAATACTTCTTTATGAAGAAAGTATTTTGCAAGCTATAAATTTAAATGTATATCTTGAGTAAAGATATTAGAAATAAAAGTAGTTTTAGAAATACTTGCCTTGTTAAGTCTTTATGTTTAAAAGACTGAATGTTGATGATTTTAAAGGCAAATCAATTGAAATATAATTAGCTAAAAATCTTAATATAATAAAATTATTATATTGAAATAATTTAAACGCTGGTCGTTTTAGATGAAGAAACTTATTCTTACCTGGATATTTTGTTAAGGAATGCGCAAGTAATACATGGACGTCCAAGTCAATTTAAAATAATTAAATATAAATTTTTATAAACTATAGACTAAATTAAAATAATAACTTTTGAATAATATTCTTAAAAGAACTAAATCAAGATCCTATAAACTGTTTTAGTTTTATTTTATTTTCTTTTGGGGAACTTATTTTTAAAAAAAAAAAGTTTTCATTTTTCATAAACTTTTAAAGAAACACATGATGTAAAGGAACAGGAAATGATGTTCTAGTGAATATGTGCCTAGGATTAAAGAACTGTATGGTGAAAAGAAGACATCGCTGGAGTTACGTAATATGAATTCTGTTTTATTTATCTAACATAAAATTTAAATATTATTAATCTATTAAAAATGAGATAGGTACATTTCTTTAAATAATAACTAAAAAATAATATAATGATTAATTGCATAAGTTTATTTTATATTTAATACAACACATAATATTTTAAAGAATGATCGTGAGTATAAATGTGAATTATTTTATGTAGGTGTAATTCCGAAGAATATTGGAAGATGGACTGTACATTAAATCATTATTGATGGTAAAAATTGTAATAATAATAATTTTGATGTATTTAATATGTTTTCTTTAGATCAACCAAAGGATATGTTATTGTTGAATGAATGTATAAATATTTTAAAAATACACATACATTATATTGGCAGTGACAGTTTTCTTTAAATATGCATAATTTGAATTTATGATATAAATATGATACAACATTACATATAAGCTTAGAAATAATTATATGATTCTTTCTTAAATAAATTTTGATATTTTTTTTTATGTTATAGTATTAGAATTATATTTATTATTTATAAGTAATTATTTTTATTGCAAATTAGGAAGAGAGTTAAAAGTCTGTATTTTATTTTGTTTATTGGATAAATTACGTTAAGTTTTATGGAGAAGTTTATATTTGGATTGAAGGTTTACCAAGTATAGATGATGAAGTATAAATAGTTTGGATAATTAATATTTTATTTAAAGTTGAAAGTTGTTTTCCGGAAATTTTAAATAAGTTTAGAGGATGTTTTTTGTAGATAGAAATTTATTAAGAGGGAGTAGTATAACACATAAAGTAAAGTAATAATTTCACATAGAAAAGAATCATAGAATTTATCGAATATAATACTTTATGAATTTGAAATTAATGAATGATTTAAATAATATTATTATTTCAACAACACATATATGTAATGCATATTTGATAAAACCTGTAGCATGAATTGCATTAAGTGAAATATAAAGTTATAATCAATTATTTGTTATTACGTTACATAAATACATTAATGTCTATATTATAATATTAAAGTAGTACTAATAGTAAAGTGAACACATACTATTACATTAGGGAATGAATAACATTAATACTTAATTGATGCAGCAATTTAATTATTAAAGTTTAATTGTTTACATATGCTACATAAACAGTATTTACATAAATTTATTTGTAATAATTGAAGCTTACTGATATGTATTTAAAGTGTAAGTTCGAAAAACATACTTCAATGTTATTAGTACAGCATTTTAAAGAATGTATATTACTTATTAGGAATATGAATTAATAATGGTGGAAACATATTGTATTATTATTTTCTTGTTTTATTTTCTTTGTTTTCATAATTTGAATTGTAAATATTGTAAATAAATTCTTAATCAAAGTTAATGTAAATAAATTTGTTTAATTTGTTTTAAAAGTGTGTCGAGTTCATTATTTTGCACCACAGCATTTGACAGCAGATAATTTGAAGAAACATAATATTTGCACAATGTGAATTTATTAATATTATTTTAGAAATAAATACAATATTTTCCTGATTATCATTTATGAGAATTGATTGACATTATTACATTATATTACAATGGTCATAGAGTAATTATAATGCATAATATAAGAGTACAATATTATTTATTGCCACAGATTATTAAGTTGTAAGATTTTGATCTATTCTAAAATTAAGATACTATATGAAAATAAAAGATAGACATGTTATGATTATTTATTTAGTAATTGATGATATAACAGTAATAGATAAAATTAAGTTATACTCTAAGAATAGTATTGTATATTATTATTAAAATAAGTTAGATGTATTTAGGTTTGATATAAAATCCCTTATCATACTTATTTACATGGGTTATCATTATTTTAAGATAACTAGAAGAGCCTGAGATCATTGAGATTATTTAATTATATTTTCTTAATAAAATTAAGATTTATTTATTTATTACATTTAAAGATAGTTTATTTTATTTAAAAGCCATAAGAATGCTGTAGATGTAATAATAGGATAGTAAGGAGGTAATAGTATTCTTATGCCATTGAGACAATGTCTTGGAAGATATTGACTCAATGTAAATCTACTTATTGCTTTGTAACTTTACTTCACAGTCTCATGATTTTGATAAATACTTATTTAATTAGTACATACTATAGAACTATATTGATTTTAATAATTGATAATAAATTTAATTAGAATATGATAGTATAAAAGTAAATTAAAGATAGATATGCAAATTTTAATTAAGAATTATAATTTAATTGAGCTAGTCGTATTTCAAATTATATTTTATATCGAGAAGTAAGGGTACAATATATATATATATATATTGTAACGTTTTCGTATTACTAGGCCCTTATATGCCTCAAATTTATATTTGAGCGTGAGTTGATCAAACTGTATCAACATAAAAAAAATTGTATTTTAATTCTTAACACAGCTATTTTTCCTGATCAACTTCGGACTAGAATGATTACCGGGTACAATCGTGAGCAGAACCAGTTTTTAATTTCTACTTGAGGGCGCCAGGGTCGTTAGACCCACTGAGACTGCGTCAAATATTGTAGCCTGTAAGGTAATAATTATACGATCTAATTTTAAATAACTAAAGGTAAAAATTACATAGAATAGTATTAATTTTTGACACGTACAATGAAAGTGAAGTTAACAATAAAGATTTATTATAACTCGTCAAACATTCAATAATAAGATTTATTATAACTCGTCAAACATTCAATAATTATGATTAAGACAGACATTACAACGTTGGAAAGGATTGTGCATATGAATTCATTAATCTACGTCGAATATTGGAGTATTAATTATTTAGTCTGATTTTCTGTAGCAACATTTTGGTTCATTTCTCAGTTCGTAAATCTTCTGATCCAAGAAAATTTTATGGGATAATATTTCAATTCAATTCATTATTCATAAAGCTTTATGTAAAAAAATAATTTTATGTACATTTACTTACCGGTAAGTTAACATTAAGTAGGTCATCGATCTTCCCGACGTACAATTCAGTTAGTGAGTAGTCCACAATAGCTGTTTTTTTTGCTTTTAGTTTTATTTCCGAATCTCCGATCTAATTTAGGTAGCACGAGGACGATCTAGGTGACTTTTTCCGAGAGAAAGTGTCGGCAAACGATATCTTTCTACTCACTCATGGCGAGCGATTTCAGTTTGTATCTAAGTGAACACATTTTTTTAAAAGAATATGAAACACTTCCAAATGCTCAGCACTATTGGAACACCCAGGTAAAAAGACCCCTTTTCAAATCTGTCCGCTCCTTTTATACTCTTCGATTCTTTTTAGAAGCTCTGCGCACGTTCTTTCTTTTTCTTTGTTCCACTTTATAAACTTCTACATTCTTCTCCTTTTCTTTTTTACAAAGTCTGTTTTCCGCTAAGAATTTCGGCCATTTTTAATTACCATCAGAAAATTGTTTCTGATAACAATCTTTCGCCTTTTGAAATTTCCTTTCGCTATTTTAATCAATGATTCAATATGCACTTTCCAACATTGAATTTATTTTAGTTAACTTATTTCTAAAAAAAAACTAAACTTTCACTGTACGTTTTTTTTTCTCTTTTCAAAACATTATGCTAAAACAAATAAAGATCGTGTTCGCTTTCTTTCTTTCCTCTCTTTTTTTTTTTTTTTTATAATACCTAATATCAAAAAGTAATTTGTACTTTATATATAAATAAATGGTACAATACCACCGGGGCAGGGGAATGAGAATAAAATGTAGGTTTAAACTAATTTTATTCTTAAGAAGTCTTCATGCCCATATTCGTGTGTTTTGTTTTATTATCGCGCTGATATATTGTGTGAACTCATTCCACAAGCGACGTTCGGCGGGAATGTAAAATATTTCCACATTCATCTGTCCTCTCCGCTTAATCGTAATAGTAACGCTAAAGACCCCAAGTTATAAGCACAAACGAGCGTTGCTCATCATTTTGAGTCTTACAGGCTCGTGGCAACCTGGTCTGTCCTCCCCAATATCGGGATCTCTGCTAGAAATAGACTGATGAGCGTTTAAAGACGGTCTTATGTTACATACTGCGTACTAGGACTTGGGGTTATGCTTTTTTCCCTCTTTAGTGACCGCCTACCCGGTCAAATACTTGTGACTTACGTTCACACCAGCCATATCATTATTTCTTTTCGTTTTTTCTGAGGCACATCCGAGGTCTGCAGGGTGTTATCCGGCCCACTCGATCTCTCAATGTTATCTATCACTATAACTGGTTGATGGCGGAGGTGACAAGGATCGAACCCCCTCTCTGTATTGCTCGCACCAGTCTCTCCATTTTATATCAAGGTCTTCTCTCTTGTATTTATTTTCACTCCTAACTTTTTCGTCTATTTCTGGAGGTCTTGCACGGATTCCCTTCCTTTTATTCTTAATCGGGAACCCTTATTTTTCCTTTGATTTCCAGCACTATTAGTCAACACTATAGTGTTCAGTTGTATCCGACCCTTCTGGTTCGGTAATTTGTCGAAGTGTTTAGGACTCGTCTCTTCTCCAGTGTTGTCATTCTCGAAAGCACTAAGCAATTCTGCCATTCTCTCTACTGTCTCACATCTGGTACTTACCAACAGATGCCCTACTGGATCGGGAAAATTTTTCCGCATAATCTTGATAATCTGTTTTTCTGTTAATTTGCACTCCGTCAGCGCTCGTAGTTGCGCTACTTGTTTCCAAAAAAATGGTACATAACGCTCTTCTGTTCTGCATTTCTCTTGCGCCACTTTATTCTTAATTCGTTCTTGGTGGTCCTCGTTCCAATAGCATTTGATTAATATTTGACCATACTGTGTAAAGTTATTCGGTTTCTTAAACAAGGATTCCCACCAAGCTTGCGCCGTCCCTTGTAAATGATTAACTGCCAGCGTTAGTTTAACTTCTTCCGACATGGGGTTTATCGCGAAGTACCCCTGCAGGCTGTTTAAGTGTTCCATCGGTGATTCTCCATTTTGTCCATGGAAAATTTTTAATTTCAAAAAGGGGTTTACTGCACTCGGCATGTTTTCTCTATTTTCTATGAATTTTATCTCTTTGCTTTCTTGTTTATCGGATCTCAATTCTACCACTTCTGTGTTCTGTGACCCTTTAGCTATTTTCTCATCTACTACCTTTATTAACTCTTCTTTCATTTCTTTAATTTCTACCCTTATTTCTTCTTTCAATTCTCTGACCATCTCTGCCATTTCTTTTTTTATCTCTTCTTTGAATTCTGTCATGCATTCGTATAATAGTTTTTTTATTAAGGGTTCCAAACCCTCTTTTAATTCTTCCGCGCCTTCTGCCATATTTTGTGTATTTTTATTATTTCTCAATTTCATATATGGCCGTATTGCTTATTTTTGCTACAGTAAACAAAATCTTAACGCTATCAATTTTTTTTTTTACGATATAAATCTAATATTTTATTTTGCTTTGCTAATAAATTCGTTCACCGACACCCCTCTCTTTTATCACCCTATAATCTCCCGTCCCCCTCTACCTTTACCGTCATTTCTTACCTTTGATCGGTTTTATTTATTATTTAATAATTTATAAGCTATTATTTTCTTTCAATATAGTCCTTATTTCAAATCCTACTCTAAAAAAAAACTTTTGTAATCGTACGCAATAACTTTTTAGACTTGCGCACTATTTGTGGTCATATTTATTTTCCGGCTACGGACCTTAAATTCTCAATTTTATGCCGTTTTTAAATTTTCTCAGGTCGTGGTTTTTTTTTCTTTTCGTAAGCCTCGAGTTGGGTCGCCATTGTAACGTTTTCGTATTACTAGGCCCTTATACGCCTCAAATTTATATTTGAGCGTGAGTTGATCAAACTGTATCAACATAAAAAAAATTGTATTTTAATTCTTAACACAGCTATTTTTCCTGATCAACTTCGGACTAGAATGATTACCGGGTACAATCGTGAGCAGAACCAGTTTTTAATTTCTACTTGAGGGCGCCAGGGTCGTTAGACCCACTGAGACTGCGTCAAATATTGTAGCCTGTAAGGTAATAATTATACGATCTAATTTTAAATAACTAAAGGTAAAAATTACATAGAATAGTATTAATTTTTGACACGTACAATGAAAGTGAAGTTAACAATAAAGATTTATTATAACTCGTCAAACATTCAATAATAAGATTTATTATAACTCGTCAAACATTCAATAATTATGATTAAGACAGACATTACAACGTTGGAAAGGATTGTGCATATGAATTCATTAATCTACGTCGAATATTGGAGTATTAATTATTTAGTCTGATTTTCTGTAGCAACATTTTGGTTCATTTCTCAGTTCGTAAATCTTCTGATCCAAGAAAATTTTATGGGATAATATTTCAATTCAATTCATTATTCATAAAGCTTTATGTAAAAAAATAATTTTATGTACATTTACTTACCGGTAAGTTAACATTAAGTAGGTCATCGATCTTCCCGACGTACAATTCAGTTAGTGAGTAGTCCACAGTAGCTGTTTTTTTTCTTTTAGTTTTATTTCCGAATCTCCGATCTAATTTAGGTAGCACGAGGACGATCTAGGTGACTTTTTCCGAGAGAAAGTGTCGGCAAACGATATCTTTCTACTCACTCATGGCGAGCGATTTCAGTTTGTATCTAAGTGAACACATTTTTTTAAAAGAATATGAAACACTTCCAAATGCTCAGCACTATTGGAACACCCAGGTAAAAAGACCCCTTTTCAAATCTGTCCGCTCCTTTTATACTCTTCGATTCTTTTTAGAAGCTCTGCGCACGTTCTTTCTTTTTCTTTGTTCCACTTTATAAACTTCTACATTCTTCTCCTTTTCTTTTTTACAAAGTCTGTTTTCCGCTAAGAATTTCGGCCATTTTTAATTACCATCAGAAAATTGTTTCTGATAACAATCTTTCGCCTTTTGAAATTTCCTTTCGCTATTTTAATCAATGATTCAATATGCACTTTCCAACATTGAATTTATTTTAGTTAACTTATTTCTAAAAAAAAACTAAACTTTCACTGTACGTTTTTTTTTCTCTTTTCAAAACATTATGCTAAAACAAATAAAGATCGTGTTCGCTTTCTTTCTTTCCTCTCTTTTTTTTTTTTTTTATAATACCTAATATCAAAAAGTAATTTGTACTTTATATATAAATAAATGGTACAATATATATAAACAGATGGGTATTACCAATCTTTATTACACATATGTGTTTAAAGGTTATTTCCTGTTATTGGATAGTGGTTTAATAATCTTAAAGCTTATATTTGAATAGAGTATTCTAAAATCTACCAGTAGTTTATTTGCTCATATTTTAGTCCGATTACTATATATAAATATAGGTTTATTTTAACTTTTGTTGATTATAAATATATATTTGACTATTTCCTTCATCCAATATTAATTGGTACATCATTTAAACTTTTCAAATACACTCAATCATTAATAATAGCACATAGATTTTGAATAAGATACAATATTAATAAAAATTTTCATATTCTGTATAAAATTTCTACTGAGTGTTGTCTTTAACAGTTTCACTATAAATTCATTATTAATAAATCTAAATATTCTTGGCTTGATTCCCACACTAATACTATCATTGATCAGACCAGCAACATCTGGAGAAGAGAAAAGACTGATATCACATAAACACTATGTTATAAACTAAATGTTATATACTAAATTTTTATATTAGTATTAATAGTTGAATACATTTGAAAAGTTTAACTAAAATTTGAATTTTTCTTAAAAGCATTTCACAGTTAAAATTAGATGCTTGGGAAAGTCCTGCTTATAATTAATATACCATCATCACAATCATTCAGATAGCACTTGTTGATAATATTTACCAGTTCATATAAGATTGCAAATGATGTGATATCTATGCCTTACATGGCATTTATTAAATATTATATTACTGACTTAAATATAGTGTATATGTATGATTTTTTATTATTATGTCTGCATTTTAAAAGCAAGTAAAGCCTTGAAAAACCACTAGCATATTTGATGCAACTTTCACTGAAATATATGTAACAATGATATAATGGGGTGATTTTTATTTTATATTGGATACTGATGATGGCTGCTGGAGAGTCAAAACTGTTAGGTAATAAATAATATTAAAAACATGACATGCATTTAAAAGGATGTACAAAGAAAAGTTCTATTTATTTAAATCAATAATATGACAGTTGCAAAAACGTAAAAGAGAAGAAGAAACAACAAATACTTTTTTTAAAACTGTCATCTTTTAATTAATACATAAATGATTGAAAACTACTTTTATTAGGCTAATGTATTTTCTTTCAATGTCACCAGTCAAATATTTGTAATGGATGAGTGAGCGGCTATTTGCTAAATGTGCATAATAAATTGGAAATTGACTTAGCCTAAGCAAATTTAAATAAGCCAATGAAGCCTATATCAATAACTTATATTTACCAATTAAGACATCAGGTTAAAGAATCAGACAATTAGATCTCACAGCTCAATTCTTTTAAAAATAAACACTGTTCATCAGTTGCACAATGAATCACATCTAATTTTCCAATTTAAACGCAGAGTACTTTCTTTGTATATATCCAAGTAAAATATATTACCTTTTAATGCATGAAATAATCATGATGTTGACTTTATTAAACATTATGGCAAGTTTAACCAAGGCATGATTCAAACAATCACATATTTTAATGCCTTAAATTGAAATTAACTTCAATAAATAGCACACTATAACAAAATGTAAATTATAATACTCTGACATAGTTTAACATGCCAAAATCATTAAAATGTTTAATGTTTTAAAAGTTTACTGTGATTACTATCAAGCTTTAAATTCTAATCAGATTTTAGTTTGGTATTCATAAAGAATGAATTTTGACATTTCATTGATAAAAAAGCAGTGGCCATTAGGCAGATGATGATCAGTATTTTTTCTATAAAACAACTGTATTATAAAGGTGGATTGGCTGTTTTTTTAGTCTGATAACAAAGTAAATAAGGGTAAGTTGTCATTGAATTGATTGGATGACTTTTTAAAATGTTTAGTAATTATATTTACATATGTTAAGATATATATATATATATATATATATATGTGTGTGTGTGTGTGTGTGTATTTTATAATATATATATAACAAAATACAGTGATACATGTTAGGAATGCCTAAATGAGATAGAAAACCAAATATATAGATGAGAGAGCAAACAAGTGTTACTGACATCATTGAAAAAATTAAAAGACTGAAGTGCAGTTGGGTTGTATATATTTCTAGAACAGATAATAATAAATGAACTGTTGAAATATTAAACTCAATTCCAAAATATTGTAAAAGACCTGGAAAAAGACCACATGTGAGATGGATGGATCATATAAGGATGTGAACTGGGGACATTTGGACAAGTGAGAATAGAATTCGGAGATAGTGAACTTAGAAAACCTTCATCCTACAGTAACTCGATTTATGGTTGAATATGATGATGATGATGATTATATACAAAGATGGAAAGAGTGGTGGAGACAGTTTAAAGTTACTTGTATATGTATATAAATATTTTTTGCATTGTAATTAAATAATATTTATTTATAACTTTTAAGATATATACGAGATATTTGCATTTTAATAATATTCATACTTTTGGTTAAAATATTCGATAGTTGGTTTGTATATTCATGAGCAACTTTATCTTGGAGTTACTGGCGGTAGATGGAATTGTGTGTCTGAGTTAAAATTTGGCTGATAAATAATTAATGGAATGGCTGTATTGCTCAAAAATCTTTGAGAAGTTCGAGCACCAAATTATTGTTATTCAAAGATCCTAAATCCTAAAATCAGACCCTCTACCATTGCAAGTAAATTATAGATATCATACTTGAATAGTTAATTTGCTATAATGAAACATTAATCGTTTAAACTTAAAACATTTTGTTTTTGATTTATTTTGCCTACTTCTTTTGGACAGTAGATTAGCTCCATGTGAATATTATTTAATTGTTTTGGATCAATTGCTTCTCCAATAACCATTGGTAAATCTGTTTCTGAAAAAACAATGTTCTGTTGTAAGTAATCTTTATGTTAAATAGAGGGATTTGAACTTAGGATTTTCAATCTATATTCATCCTCCACTTTATTTTAAGCAACTGATATGCATGACCACACACATGTGAAAAAAATTAATGATCCTCAATATATGTATTTCAGGCAGGATTAGCACATCAATTCAGCCAGATCATAATCTCCAACAAATATATACACAATCAGTGCTCATCTTATATTAAAATAGCAATTCATTAAACTTTGATGGACATGTTTCAATCTTGTAATTATACATTGAATTATATTATTCATTTAGTCTTAATTGTTAATTTTAAATTTTAATAAACTTTCTTAAAAAATGTAATTCAAAAGAAATACATACAAAATGTTTATGGAAAAAAACTTTAATTCTAATAATATGATATGCTTAACATGCTTTCAACTACCTGGTAGTCATACTCACAACAATAACTGTCCAAGGAGCTTGTGAACCATTCAAATTTTATGCAAATCCCCTATTTTGTTTATTATTTGATAAATAGTACAAGCTTGTAGGACAACCATTACTACCACATAGTCAAAAGCATGTTAAGCATACCATGTTGTCAAAAATAAATCTTTTCTCTATATATATTTTGTATGTATTTATTTTTAATTGTTAATAAGCATTTATTTTTGGTTTTAGAAAAATAATTTAAACTTTCCAAATACATTCAACTGTTAGAAATAACACAGAGGTTGATATATAAG
>JAQFVV010015621.1:0-13011 GCA_028023455.1 Epiperipatus broadwayi
AAAAATAAAAAAGGCAAATAAAATTCTTAATTCTTTTTTTTTTTTTTTGTTGTTTTTACCTTAGATTTATGTTAGCAAAATCTGGTCACCCTACAGATGACCTCTATGGTTTAGTGCAGTGATACAATATGTTAATCACTGGAATGTGAGGTCCTTGGACCAAGAGATTTGTTACTTTCAATGCTTGAAGTTCACTATGAACTCGTGATCAATAAATCAATTAAATTATTATTTTTATTTGCTTCAAAGTTGCTATATAATAAGACCGTAAATTTCTATACAAGACGTAAGTGCAATATGTATTAATAGATTGCATATTTACGTGGTAATTAAATAATTAATATATATATTAGTATATCCTATTATATATTTTAGCCATTCAATTATTGACAATAATCATTCTTCACTAAATACTAAAATTTATTTAATTATGCATGAATGTGCATTCACGATTGAATTGCCCATTCAAAAAAGATAAATATTACACACATATCTCGATGAATATTTTGAGATAATTTTTTAATATTTTAACTTTTTATGCAAACAAATTAATTTCTTTACACTAAATTTTATATTTCTATCTATGTTCTCACACCAAAATTTCCATAATGAATTTTAAATGATGCGCGTTATCTTGCTGTTATTAGATTACCTTTTTAGTTAAACATAAAATCCGTATGAATTTTTTTAAATGTGTGTTGTATAGTTTGCAAAGAGAATTAATTGCAATTTTCATTAAATATTAAAAGCATTTTTGATTTCAATTTGAACAACAAAGTATTTCCTACAATATAGAGCTAGTATTTAATTTTGCTCGTTTAATAACAGGCTGGGGGATTAATTATTTCTTTGGCAACTCAAAGCTATCGCAATAAAAATAATTACATGTATTTACTATTACAAAAAATTTTATTATATAAGTAAAAAAATTAGAAAATAATTGATTGGGTTTGGACTCTACGATTAAACTACCTTCCGTCAACAAATTATATTCCATAATTTTTCTCTTTAATTTTCAAATAAATTGAAGTATTTATGTAAAATAGTTTTATTTTCAAAATAGACAGCATTAAATATATATATATTATAGAAGATTTTTCACATTAAAAGTTTAAATTAAAATAGACTTTAGAAAATACCATTTATAAATCTTCAAATTGAAGAACAAAAAAAATGCTGCACTATATTATCTAAAGTCGGTGTTAATTGTATATATATGTGTGTGTGCGTGTGTGTGTATAAGTGTGTGGGTTTGTACGAGTACAATTATGTTATAAAAAAAATGAGACCGTTTCAACTTGTTTAATAATCCAATTGAAAAATTAAACTATTATAACTATTCAAAGACATTTATTTTTAGGATGTCACATGTTTATCTATGATGCTATATTCTCATTAAAATCATTTTTTTTATAAAATTGTTGAAAAGTTCCATATTTAATCTTATTCGGTTTTCAAAGATTATTATTGAGGAATTCAAATAATTGTAAGAAATTTTCAATCTTTATTGTAAATCTCAGTCAATCAAAAATATTGGCAGGTGTTTATAACTTTTAAAAAAACTTGATCCTGTTAAATTTTGCAGGGTAACATTTACTGACTAAAATAATACATATCTATTTAAGATAAGTTTAGCTAAGAAAAAAAGTCAACATGGACCTTGATAAACTATGATGTATTAGATATTGTATAATTTCCTTTTTGTTTCATCCTTTCATTGTCCTGTGCAGTTTAGTGCTATGATAAAATAGTAGCCTTTGAACATTAAGGCCTGTGGATTGTGGTTTCATTCCAATTACATCTGATGCTCAGACTTTTTATGAACTTCAAAGCAATAAAATGTTCAATTATTTTTATTAATCTTTCATTCTAAGTTTGTACAGTTTCAATGACCATTTTTGTATATGATCTCTTTTATATATTCATCCATACAAGAAAAACTTCTCCACAATATTCTTTTATTATTCTTGGCTGCAATGATTCGAGCAATTAATGAAACAAAATGATATATTTGGCACCATAATAAATACAGCTATTTTCCTAAAGAGAATATGTAGTTACTGGAAAAAAATCTAAAAAAATTAAAATATATATATTTTGCAAAAAATAATCACAAAATATTTTCAACAGGAATGACTTTTATAATACTAATTATTTATGGAATTTTTAAAATTATTTTAACTAAAAAGAATGCAAAAATGACTAATATCTGATGATGTGGGACAGATGTCAAATTCAAGCAAAATAATTATTTCTGATACAAAATGTCACATCAACATTAATGCTACATTGATTCATTGTTTTAATACATAGGTAATAAGTATTAGTTGTTAGTTTTAGATAATACTTTTGAAGAACTCCATGAAATGTATGTAATCATGAAATAAAGAGGAGTAAGCTCTCATGCAGTAGTTTCATCAAATGCAATACTTCTTAATAAATAAATACAGGAAGGTTTGTGCATAAAATTCCTATCTAGTGCTTACTCATCCAACATCTCCATATTAGTTTTTAGCTTATGGCTTTTATCAGTGAGGAACCTTGGATTTGAGAGCACTACATCTAGATCTTAGAATCTAATGCAACTCTCCAGCAGCCACCTTTACCTATTTGGTTAACTATAAAGCTAGGAGACTAAAATGAAAACATCATAATGTTTTCAATACAAACTCATTTGCTTGTATAGCCATATAAATTTGAACTCAGTTCAACATCTATACATTTAGATAAAATGCTCTCAAATCTTAGGTTCATCACTGATAAAACTCCCAAGATAGAAAACAGTTTGGGGATGTTAGATGATTAGGCACTAGATAGGGATTTTATGCACAAACCTTCCTGCGTCCATTAATTGCAAAGGCTTATATTTGTTGGAACTACAGTATAGAGAGTTAGCTACTCTTATTAGCAGCATGTGTAAGCATATAAAATGGAGATTATGTGATATTTTGATAAAATAAAAATGAAATAGAAAAATGTAATACGTACTTGTTTTTACATAATTGCTTTTTGATAAACTACATTAACTAAAGATGGAACAAAAATAGTATTATTTTACATTTATAAATTTACTGTTATACTTAATAATGAGTTACACATATAAAAATGATGGGCAGTAAAGCTACTTGTACAGTTATGAGATTCAGATCTATAGAAAGACAATCTATTTTAAATCAGAATAGAAAATATTTTTTTAAAAAAGTATTGCAAATCAAAAAACATTATCAAAAATGTAATTCAAAATCTACACATATAAAATGTATATAAAGAAAAGCTTAGATTAATATTTAACAGTATGATATTGAAACAGTCAGATATGTCTATCCTACTGTTACACCTACTATATGCTATAGTAGTACTTTTATTTACATACCTCTATACCAAATCCTCATATATCAGACTAATTTTAAGATTAATAATCATAGTTATGTATGTGTGCATATATTATAGCATATGTGGAAAGCGTATGTATATGTATAGTAAATCAACTTGTATGCATATATATATATATATATATATATATATATATATAACTATTTGCTAAATAAATGTGAATCTTGATGTATGTGTAACCAAGACCTATATATATATATATATATATATATATATATATATATATATATATATATATGCAGAGAAGAAATGGTATGATAAGTTTAAACATTATAAGTTTTCTTTATTTAAATAATTTTATAAATGTAATATTTGAAATTGTAATATTTCTGCATATGTAGTTATATTCTATTTAAACATGTTACACTTATATAATAAAGGTTGTTAGATTTCATAAAGGCTTGCTGAATTTCAGGTTTATTTTTCATAAAGAAATAATAAAATTGATTTATCTCACTATATTTTGACCTACTTATAAAATTAAAAATAAAAACAGATTTTAAAATAAGGTGGAAGAAATTAACTTGACCAAAGCTTGTAAAAAAATCAATAACAGCAGGAGTCACTGGGTTGTCAAAGTGTAGTAAAGTAATTAGGAAGGCAGATCTAAAATTAAGAACTATAAAAAACATGTGGTTTTAGCTTTTACATTATTACAGGTAGTTAATAAAGAAAAACATATGTGGCTAAAGTAAAAAGAGAGGGGGAGGAAAGAGTAAAAAAGACCTATTGCAGCCATTTTGTTTTTAGTTAAAAATATTATTAAGTTTAAGAGAATGCTAAAGTTGTTATACTGAAGAAGATGGGCTAAGTAAGGCCAAAGACTGGCTTTCCTGTGCCCGAAAATAGTCTACAAGATGTGGGGACAGGATGACCAATGCCAGATACAAATAACAGCATGCTCAATATCAACAGTGAATAACCATGCTTTAGAAAAAACTTAAAGTGGTAACACTTCTGTAATTTTAAAATGAACATTTAAACTAAATCTCATAACCTATCCAAGCTAGCTAAAATTATTATAAATGGCCAATATAATTTAAACTAATGTATTTCAAACTTTCAAATAGTAATTCTTGAATTAAAATGTAAATTTTATATTATTATTTGTTATTGTAAATCTTGCCTGATTTAAACTGATTTAAACTCAGTTAGTAGGATTTACTCTAATTTAAGCCGAGTTAAAATAATTTATCCTGATTTGATTTGATATTTAATATATCTTACTTTCGTTTCTTTTCACTAGGTAAAGAAAGCCAAATCTTAGATTTCACTTACGTGAAATCTTATTTATAATTTTATATGTTTTTTTAGTTAAGTCTATGCCAATATTATTTTCAATTATTTGTTTATATGTTTATGATATGTTGATTCAGAATGGAGTTTATTCACATTTAAGTTAACTAGTGAGAAATGATTAGAGGTTCTCACACGTAGATAATTTTGTGTTTATTAGCACACAAATGAAACTTCCTTCCAAAACTAGTAAAATAAAGTTTGGTTTAGGTGTATAATTAAGCGATTGCATTAAATGAAAAATATGGTTAATATTTAGCTGAAGTGACTAAATGCAGCATAGAACCAGAATTTAATCATAATTATCCCAAAATATGCTGTAGTCTTCCATATATATATATATATATATATATATATATATATATATATATATATATATATATATATATATATATATATATATATATATATAAAACAAAAAACATAAAAAAACACAATTATATTTTAAATTAAAAATTAAACCTACATATATATATATAGCATATATATATATATATATATATATATATATATATATATATATATATATGCCTATATAGATAACTTAATAAATTGCATTCATTATATTTCTTTAATAGCATAATTATAAATACTAATCTATGTACTGATTTATGATGGTTCTATAGAAGGAAACTAATGTTTTGTGTCTCAATTTTATTATATAATGATGTAGTCAGTGAGGCAAATGTGTTCTTAGGAAGCACGTACATGCATTTACTTATTTCTGTGTACTATCTCTTGAATGAGATTCTGGTTTTAATGGCCATCATATCTATTTAGTTCGGACAGCTCTCATTTTACAAAGGGTTTTGATTTTAAGAGTCATCCCAGTACCTCCGCTTAAGACTGAATCAGAAGCATCCAGATATCCTGATAAGCTGTTCGATCACCCAGTCTTAAAAGGTCTCTTTCACAGCAATATGCTTGGTAGAAAAGTAACCAGTTACATGGTAACAAATCTGGTAAACAAGAGCACATTCGAGATGCACAGACTCAGATAGTATGTTTTATATATGTCTTAGTATCTGAAGTCTTACTACCCACTATCAGTTCATCTCTCCATAATAATTTATATTTCAGCTTTGATCTGAAACAGAATCTAGTTTTGTAAGCTTATAATCTATATAGAGAATTATGATTAATGATGATCACTTCTGCAGATTAACTAAAGCAAATCTAAGCCACAAACATAGCATAAATAAGGCATAGATAATCATGAGCTAAACTTAAAATAAACCTGTATTGCTGTAATAATAGAGCTGATAAAAATGTAACTTGGTAAATTATAAATCATCATCACCTGAGAGTGAGAGAAAATAATAAGTATGTAAATTAAACAAAATGTAACTTTATCAATCATCGTCACCTGGGTGGGTGAGATCTCCTAAAATTTTTAAATTTAAACAAAACAAAACTTTAAAAATCATCATCACCTTCGAGTGAGATCAAATCTTAAATCTGTAAATTTAAACAAAATGTAACTGATAAATCATCATCACTTGTGAGTGAGACCCAATACTAAATATGTAAGTTAAAACAGCCTGTAACTTATTCTATCATCATCACCTGTGAGTGAAACAAATTTGTGTCATTCAATTGTTTTTTTTTTTTTTACTTTATTACTTAAATTTTGTTTTTTATTAAATTTGTTTAAAATATAACTCTGCTTAGTGTCTAAGTTTTACTCATTATTCATTAATTAATTATTAACTAGTAATTAGTTATTGTTTGAATATTTATGAATCACAATCTAAATTTAATTATGTCTGTTAGTTGATTCACATTTATATAGCTATAATTTAGTCATGCCAATTTATATCATAGTCTCATGTTTCACCAATGTGCTACTGCCAACATGTGAATTAAGAAAATACTAGTGTAGCCTCATATATGTCATCCATAAGGTAGTAAATCTTTGAGAGTTGGTAAAATAACAGGTGAGATTGGATTCGGGGTCTCAACAGCCTCATTTTGATCAGCCTTGGAATGATTTACTAAAACTTTGGATTTTGTTGTGTGAATATACAAATATGACTGTTACAATATGCTAAGCATGCTTTCAGCTACTCAGTGGTCATATTCATAATAATATATCTACATATAGTTAAAAGCATGCCTATTATATATTGTTAAAGTATTAAACAAAGCTTTTCTTTATATACAATATGTATATATTGATTTTAAATTACATTTTTCTAAGCAAATGTTTTAAAAGATTGAAATTACATTAACAAAACTGGAAAAATGAAATTAAAAAACATTGAAGGAAGCAACAAAATGGTTGAACTTTTCCAATGTAACAAAACGTTGTAAGAAGCAAAGTTTTTCTTTTTTTCACAAGAATATTTAAAATCTTCATAATTATTGATAAAGTCAAAGTTGTTTACACATTAATATCCCATGATTTTCTGTTGTAATAAAACTAACAGTTACTTTATTATAGACTATAAGAAATAGCTTTGTGGGGGTTTTTTTGCAATGATATATTTTTTCCCACACTTTTACCGTTTAATAGGTCCTTTTTTAACTGAATAAAAAGTTAAATAATAGTATTGATATAATAACGAATAAAAATATAATTATAATACTTTTTTATAGATTCAATACATATAAAGTTTGAAAATAATTAAATGCAGGACATCTTTTAAGAAACAATATGGCATATTTTTTTTTGTTGTGCATGATGTCAGTATGAATACAATAATGCATGACTCTCAGGGTTAGATCTTTTATCTCTATTTTTAGCTATCTTTTGCCAATTTAAGTAATGAATTGATATCATATAGTAATCTTGTTAGATTCTTTTTCCTAAGTCATCACTGGTAAAGGTTTGTAAGACAAAATCTATTCAGGAAATACAATAATCCTACCATTTAATACTAATTAATTATTCAAGATTATTATAGTTACTCTCTACCAAAACAATGAGAACTACATTAAACCCATATTTATTTTTAACTTCTGAATTTCTCTAAAAATAACATTTTTAATATTGATATCACACTGTTTTCTTAAACTATCTAAATAATTATTAGGGCTCAACTAAATGTTTTAAAATAAAAATATATATATACTATTGTCACTATATTTTTTTCTGATAAAAATTAAGTTTAGAATAATGCACTAATTAAAACTTTTATAATAATATTTACAATGAGTTATAATTTGTATTAATTATTTAAATCAAAATCTTCATCTATACTTAGGATAGATGACAATTATTATTTTTGATAAATTTATTGAAGTAATAATTGAATCATATTTTCCAAACTTAAATTTATCAATGATTTTGGTTACACTTTCTTACAAGAACTTAACTTGTATTACAACATAATTATCAATATTGATAATTATTACTAATGAATATTGTTCCTTTATGTAAAATAGATGAATCAAGTTTATCTTCCACTTACTTATGAAACTCCATAGTTTAAACCAGGGCTAAAAAATGAACTCAAAATTTGACCATTTCTGAAAGAAATAAAAATGTATTAGTTTAGTCAATAGAAACTATTGTGCTCATTTATGTCTTTAGAACTTGAGTGACATATAATTTACTAGCAATTAATTTAATGATTATTTATTAAATACAATTATATATCAGATGATTTATTTTTTATTAATATGTATGTTACTTTTATCTTTCTAATATTTCTAAAATTGTTGTTATATTACTGATGTTTATCAATTTTACATATATTTTTTGTTTTGTTTTTGATTTGTATTTTTTTTTGTATAGATAATTTTTCCTGATTACAAAATTTCATATAATCTCAATTTAGTTCCCTTCTATGAGTTAGTGGAACTAATTTTAAATAAAACTTTATTTTATATTTACTTAGATTTAGAAGGTTTTTTTTTTTTTGTGAGTTGTTTTAATCTTCATTACTTATGATCATAATATAATCAGAGAATTTTCAAAAAAAATTAATTGCAATTTTAAAGTCTGTTTTCTAATAAAAGCTTTTATAATCTTACTCTACAAAATCTTCACATTTCTTATTGGCAAAGAATCCAAATAAATATATTTTAGAATTGATATCTTGTATTGGTATAAATGTGATAAATAGTATAGATTATCCAAGAGCTGAAATCAAATTCAATAATAAAAAAAAAAAAATAGTACACACAAAGTGAAACAAATTTTATATGCTTATAATTCTAACCTACTAAATTATATCAATATATTTTCATAATAAATCAGTTATTAAGAAATGTTACCTCTTATTGAAGTGATATAAATCTGGAATAGTAGTTTAAATACCATCTGATTTAGATACATGTGAGGTATTAAGGTTTAAGTTATGTATTAATTGAAATTTATTAATCTATATTTAAATACTACTTGTAATGACTACCTCAATTTTTTGAGTAAATAATGTTCAGGATTTATAATTCAATATAATAGTAACAATAATTTATTTATAGAAAAAATAGATAAATATTACATTAGTAATAATATAAAGATAGAAGTTTTAAAATGAAATAATTGTATAAGTGTTACGATGTTAGGATAATAGACTTATCTTTCATAACCATGAATATAGATAGATAGATAGATAGATAGATAGATAGATAGATAGATAGATAGATAGATAGATAGATAGATAGATAGATAGATAGATAGATAGATAGATAGATAGATAGATAGATAGATAGATAGATAGATAGATAGATAGATAGATAGATAGATAGATAGATAGATAGATAGATAGATAGATAGATAGATAGATAGATAGATAGATAGATAGATAGATAGATAGATAGATAGATAGATAGATAGATAGATAGATAGATAGATAGATAGATAGATAGATAGATAGATAGATAGATAGATAGATAGATAGATAGATAGATAGATAGATAGATAGATAGATAGATAGATAGATAGATAGATAGATAGATATGATAGATAGATAGATAGATAGATAGATAGATAGATAGATAGATAGATAGATAGATAGATAGATAGATAGATAGATAGATAGATAGATAGATAGATAGATAGATAGATAGATAGATAGATAGATAGATAGATAGATAGATAGATAGATAGATAGATAGGTGGGTAGATAGGTAGGTAAGTAGGTAGGTAGGTAGGTAGGTAGGTAGGTAGGTAGGTAGGTAGGTAAGTAGGTAGGTTAGTAGGTAGGTAGATAGATAGATAGATAGATAGATAGATAGATAGATAGATAGATAGATAGATAGATAGATAGATAGATAGATAGATAGATAGATAGATAGATAGATAGATAGATAGATAGATAGATAGATAGATAGATAGATAGATAGATAGATAGATAGATAGATAGATAGATAGATAGATAGATAGATAGATAGATAGATAGATAGATAGATAGATAGATAGATAGATTACTCTCATTAAACGAAGATAAAATAATAAGAATTATTTAACTTATTATGACTTATTATTATTACAATATAAGAACATCTAAATAAGTTATTTGGATATTTAAATGATAACTACTTATAATTTGGAATAATAATTCTTATTATTTTCTCTAGTTGTGCTTATGTTCAGGTTTTAATTTTAAAAGACACAAAAATATTGAACACCTTTTAAAATAAATATAATAATATAACTACATAGCATTTAGCTATTTTCAGTAAGTAAGATTGTTGAATATCTACAATCTAGTTATATTTTAACTTTCACAGCCAAGAAAATTATATAATAAATGATCTGAATGTATTAGAAGAATCTTATTTCCAATAGAATATAATGCGATTTTATATCTAGAAAATTTTGCTATTATAATTTCTATACGGGAATAACTGTTATTCTATCTATTATGATATATTCTTATCCTTACGTATAACACTGCACATACAAGCACAATATGGATTTACGATACATTCAGTCAATATGCATAAAGCAAATAATTCAATGGATGACATCAAAACATATTAACAAGAATGAAAATAATGATGATAAATGCTGGGAAAGAGAGGAGAAAGAATTTTTATTGGGCAATGTAATGTTAAATGCTGTGAATAGGTATAACTATTTGGGAGTCAACTTAAGTAATTAGAGAAATTGCATAGATGAATGAGAGAAAAAAATGATAAATGAAGCAAAGAAAAGAAAGGGATTGATAAAGAAATTAATAATGTTTTCATGTGATAAATATTGCATAGCTGGAATTATATAAAAGGGAGTGGCAGTAGCAGGGTTAACTTATCTTAATAATACATTATGTGTTAGTAAACATGTGTTAGATTACTCAGAAAAAGTACAAAGAGAAGTAGGAAGATATGCATTATATGAAGATGTGTGGATAGAAAAAAAGACAATCCAAGGAGAAATTGAATGGTCAAGGTTTTATATGAGAGATCAAAAAGCAAAATGAAACTGTTCAGTAGATTACAATTTAAGGTGGTATGATTGCACCACAAGAATTGTTGAGTATTGTAATGGCAATGAATGGAATAGAAGAATAGATGCATTAATAAAAAATAGGGAGAAATGGAGAACTAATATGGAGAGTAAAAAGAGTTTATATATATATATATATTGAGTGTGAATTAATTTAAGATAATAGCAAGGAAAATAGTTAACTGTTAAGGCTCAAACAGGATCATTAGCAACAAAAAAATATACACATAAATGAAAAAATATGGTTAATTTAATTTGCAATTTATGTAAGGAAGATATAGAAAACATTAGGCATTTGTTAATTGACTGTAAATGCCTACAAGCAGAAATGGTGCAAATAATGAAATTGTGGAAGAATAAATATAAATAAAGTGATTATACAGAATGTGGGTTCTTGATTTTTAAACTGGGTTTGGAGAAAGATAATGGGGGTTTAGTTATAAAAACCATAGAATTGACAAAGATTATGTTGTGGAAATGAGATGGAGCAGCATAGAGAAGAATATGAAAAAACAGGGTGGGGAAAGGAAAGGTAGAGTGGATAACAGGTTTCTCTGGACATAGTGGCTGAGAGATCCCTGACTCTGAGAAAGAAGAAGCCACAGAACATAATGCCTTAATAAAAAATAGGGATTTGGAGAAATGGAGAACTTGAATGGAGAGTAAAAATGATATATATATATATATATATATATATATATATATATATATATATATATATATATATATATATATATATATATATATATATACAAATAGCCAGAATATTGACTATGAATTTACGACAATTAGACAGGAAAATACTGTTTAAGGCTTGAACATGATTTTTAGCAACAAGGGAATGTACACATAAATGGAAAAATGTGGGTGATATAGGCTGCAAGTTGTGTAACAAAGACATATAAAATATTAGGTTATTTATTGATTAAATGTAAATGCCTGCAAACACATAAATGGAAAAATGTGGGTGATATAGGCTGCAAGTTGTGTAACAAAGACATATAAAATATTAGGTTATTTATTAATTGAATGTAAATGCCTGCAAACAAAAAGGGTACAAATAATGAATTTGTTGGGAGAATAAAATATAAACAAAGTGATTATACAGAAAGTGGGTTCTTGGTATTTATGTTGAGTTTGGGAAAACATAAGGGTATCAAAATATAAAGGTTATAGAGTAGACAAAGATAATGTTATGGAAATGGAATGGAGGAGGATAGAGAAAATATGGTAAAAACTTAGGATATGGAATTGAAAGGGAAGGGAAGGTGGCTAACATGTATCTCTGGAAATAATGGTTGAGATTCCTGACTTTGATAAAGAGGATGCCATAATGTATCACATTGCATGAATAATACCAAGATATTGGTGATCCTGCATAAATAATCATTTCATCTTTATATATAAGCATTATTTGTTAGTTTAATTTAAAATTATTATTGATTTTATTTCTGAGAACTCGTATTACTCTTGGTACATATATATGTTAGTTAATGTTGAAAGAGAATCTTTTAACATTTCCGCTAAACTTAAGGATAGATTTTCTTGAGTGCAATGTTGACAACATTTTGATCAGTATAAAACCATTGATTTAGATTTCATTTATCTGAAAAGTAGACAAAAAATTTCTTTTAGCCAACCATGCGATAAGGTTCCTTTATATAACACTTCATAGAAGTATACATCATTGTTTCCATAGCAAAGATAATGTTTATTTGGACCACAACTTTTAAAAAAATATTTTAAGAAAACACAAGCAGTAGGTTCTTGTTTTTAAGACACTGGCTTGTCTTTTTCTTTTTAAAAGAATGATGTGAATATTAATATTAGCATTGTTGTAATTTAATTCTCTCATGCTTTTTTTTTTCAAATTCATCAAATGATTACTACTTGTAACCGTTTATTCCGGTGTAAACACGTATATA
>JAQFVV010015622.1:0-13002 GCA_028023455.1 Epiperipatus broadwayi
ACACACACACACACATATATATATATATATATTGTAAATATCGATAAGTCTATCTATATTTTAAAAAATTGTCATTTGTTATTAAAAAAAAAATCTCTTTGAATTGATGTTTATATATGAAGTATTATTGTTTATGGTTATTAAGTATAGTTATTGTTTGAAGTTATTATTTTATTTATATGTTGATGGTACATCGTTATGAATATTTAATTATTATAAATAAATAAAGACATATAAATTGTTGATTATATAAAAAAAAATTATTTTATTTGCAGTGATTATTAAAAAAATGCAATATTATTATTTATGTATATTTTTAAAGCTGTCAAATAAATTTTCAATTGAATGTTTTATATATATATGCTGGATATATATATATTTTTAATGTTAATTGTTTTAAAAGAAAACATGTATAACAAGGGTTTTCAAAACAGCATTTGCTGGCGCGTGGAACAACAACAACAACAATAAAAGAAGCCATTATTATTATTGTTATTGGAATAGTTATAAAACAAACAAGATGATAAAATTTTGTTGTACTTTATTTCTTTGAAATTACCATTCTTCAGAATATTGGAATAAGAGATATTTTTATGGTAAATACATAAATTATGGCCTGCTAATTGGGATATATATCGCAGCCAAGAGGCTGCCCCATTACTTTCATTTATTCCAAGGCAATTTAAAATGAAACAACTAAGAAAATTTCAATATATATATTTCATCGCGTCTGGAGCCGAAATTTGATATAGCTATCTGGAATCTATAATGGTCAATCTAATAATAATCTGGAGGTAACTAAAATTAATATATTGGATTCAACATTTCAATTTATTTATTTATTTTTCAAGGAAAGAAATTTTAGAAGGATAAAAAATATACGTATATCCAAGAATTGACAATTTTCTCTAACGTAATAGTTTCTTCACCTTCGATAGAATGCATTCTAATAGTAAACGGATAAAGAAATAACCCATGGAATAAATTGACCTTTGAAGGAAAACTAACTAAGTGAACTTTGAAAAGGTAGTTAATAATTTTATATGTATGAATGATATATAAATATATTTTTGAGATCGATATTTTTGTTTACTTTTATTTTTCATTATAAAAATATAACGTTTTATAAATAGTCAATTCAAGCGTCTTGTTTTCTAACAGCCATAAACGTTTAACAGGTGTTAAAATTAATACTTAAGTAATTTAAAATCTTAAAGTATGACTTATAGGTTTGGTTGTATATGAATTGTTATATATATTTTAATAAGTAAATTTATATTCGTAAATTTTTTTTATTATAAAATTTTTATCCTTAATTTATTTATTTTCATTTTTTTTTAAAACTTCGTATAATAATTCTTATGCATGCCAAAACAATTATTATATGTATTTGCTATATGTAATATTTTTTTATTATTATTTTAAATATCTGAAAAGTATAAGTATGGATTTGTATTTATATTCATATCTACTTGTTAAGCATAGATATGTCTTTATATATTTAATATATATACTTATTGCAAGTATATATGTATGTTTATTATTTGGGTTTGTATTTAAAGCATTGATATTACCTAAAATTAAACCTTAATATATAATAATAAAGGATGTACTATTTGTTTTATAAGTAACGTCTTTGTAATTTATTTGAAAGAGCGGTAATATATTATTCTTATTTTTCTTTTAATGCTAGAGTCATTACGAAATTAATTGAATTCACAATTTATTTATATATAACCGGGATAATTTTGTCTTTCTTCAATTTAAATGGAATGCAGCAAGTACGTTCCATTACAATATATATATATAAAGTAAAGGAAAAGTAGAAATAAACACAAACATAAATTTTCATAGATATTTTTCTACATTTCCTGGAATAAAATAATAAGTAAAGAGTTAAATAACTCTTAATTTAAAATAAAATTTTATTATGAAATAAATATTTAAAATGGTCTAATAAATATTATTATAATTATAAAATTTTATTTTAAATTGAGAGTTATTTAATTTAAAAGCAGGCTTGTATACATTATCTATGTAAAAATTTCTATTATCTATTTTGGAATCTTTTTAATTAATTACTGATAAAAATTTCAAAAAGTAGCTTTTAATTAAAAGTGATTTGAAGAGAGTAAAAACATGTATGTAGATCACACCTTTGGTCATATTCCAAAGAATTAAAATTAATTGAAGTCAACTATTTCCAATCTCACTTTGATAAAAATTTCAAGCTTGTTTTCAAAAGGGATTAGAGAGTTAAAAAACACACTGTTTTTAAATTTAGTTTTTTTAATCATCTCAAATGAGACTATAAAAAGGACTGATAAAAATATCAGTCAGTTTGGCTTTGATATTTCTGAGCAGCAGTTAGCAGAAGAGCTAACTGCAGAGCTGGCTGTAAAGTTGACTAAAATATTTTGTGAAGAGTTGGTAACTGCAGCAGAGAATGGCAACAGTAAAGCTAGCTACAGAGATGGCTAGTAGAATTATACAGAGAATTGCCATGAGGATGTATGAATATGAGAAAGTAGCTGCTCTTCAGTTCAATAGTGGAGTTTGAATTCCCATGGAGGAAAATGACCCACTTCTTTGATGTTGAAATTAAAAGCCTTAAAAGTACTCTGGAAAACAGCTTGCTGGCCTGAAACTTACTAAATTCTAGTCTAAGTGGAACTAACAGCAAAATCCTTACCTGGACTATACTGATAATAAACCAGCAAGCTTACCAAGAGACTTCCTGAGACAGATGAATAATTAATTACATGTATGCTGTAACAGCTATGTGTAGAGAAGTACAGATAAACATTTATATAATGGTGAGTGACTTTATATGTAACAACAAATTAAATAATTCACTTTAAAATGACATTTTAAAAGTGATAATGATATATATTGAAACAGAAACTCTGTTTCAGGTGTGTATGTATTCTAAGAGCTATTTTATCCTCCTCCCTAAAAAATAGGCAGATGTATATGAAAGAAGTTGATCTTATATTTTTTTAAAAGAAAAAATAAAATAAAGCAAAAAGTTTATAAATTTAAAAGAAAATCATTAGTTTCTATAACTGAGAAAAAAAAAGATAAACATTATTGATTTTATAATTTTTGAGCTGGCATTTATTAAAAATAGTACATTTTAATTTTTGAAATGATGTTGTTGTACAAAATATAATATTCTCTTGAGGCCAAGTTATCAAATTGAAAAACATAGCTTAATCCTCATGATTCCATATCTGTCTCGCTAAAAGTAGTGGTCAATCCTTAAGAAGAGAAAAGTACTCAGGCTTAAATGAAAGCTGTATAATAAATCAGATATAGTGGGAGTTTTGTTGAATCAATCCAGAGATCAGGGTATAAATGGTTGAGTTTGAAGTTCAGAGCAGATTTTTTTAAAAGATTTTAAGAGCAGTTAAAAAGCAAGAAAAGTGAAAGAGTTAAAAAGTTAAATTTTTTTATCTAAGTGTTGCTTAACTATTTAGTTGACAGTGATTTTAGTAACCTTGGAATATAATATTTACAACCACATTGCTAATGATGAAAAAAAAAAGTATTAATAAAAAAATCATAAGAATGGAAGGCTAATCCCACAGCCATGATTCTCCAAGATTCGCCTGAGTGAACATCATAGAAAGTAAATAATGCCATTCAGCCTAAATAAAATGACCCCTTTTTGAATGCAGTAGAAATCTGAAGTGAAAGAACAAACTGGATAAATTGAAGGTAACAATTTTATGAAATATTCAATACTTATGTGTTTATAAAAAAAATGTCTTTCTTAAATTAAATTATGAATAATTATAGTTATGTGAAAATACATTTTATTAGTGATAAATTATGGATACGTAAATGTCTTAAATATCTATAATTAAAAAGGCATTTTTAATAAGGTAAATCATAAATGATTAACTTCTTATATGCAGATACATCTGAATTAAAAAAAAGAATACTTATAACTATTTATATTACTGATATACAAATAAGTATACTTGGAAGAATTAGAAATGCTGAGCTATTGCATATAACTATAACTAACTAAATTATAATGTGTTTATAACCCAGATAAAATTGGAAAATATACAAAATGAATGTGTTTATACAAAATGAATGTATTTAGTAAATTTATACTATATTATGAATAAATTCAAACATTTAAATATGAATTAGTACGCCAATAAAAGTTAATGGTAATATGCATTGAAAGATTAAAAAAATCATTTTTTTAAAAATTTTATTTATTATTTGAAAACTCTGAAAAAAGGAATATAAACACAGAATTAAAACATGTTATATATATGAGTTGAGAAGTAAGAATATCAAAACAATGTGTCACGGTTAAATGTACAATGATATACATAGAGTTATTGATGCGTATAGGTTATATATATGTCTTATGAAATTGGAAATACCAAATAAATGCATTTGCAAGATGAATTGATATCTGTACAGATGGAAATACATACACTTATATTTTACCTGAATAACCAATGGAAATACATACCCTTATATTTTACCTGAATAACCAATGAATATAAATGTGCTTATATTATGGATTCAAACCTGGATTTAGATAACAATGAATAGAAATATACTTATTATGCTTTGACTCACCTAAAAGTAACTGGAATAATAGAAATGCTCTTGTCTGTAAAGAATATCTTCATACATGAGTTAATTTAAGCCACATTACATGTGACAACTACCTAAAAGACTACAGACCAGAATTAATTGAAACTCTGAATTAAATAAAATGCTATCAGTTATCTTCATTATTATCTCTGTTGTCTTCATATATTGTACTCCTCTCTGTGAATTAACTAAATAACTAAAGATGTAAATTGTTAAAAAACTCTTGAAAGAAGGTCTTTATTATACAACAAATTACATTCTTTAACCCTTAAACCGCTAATTATATTATTGGTTGTATGAAGTAAAAATCAAATCTTTTAATTGGCCAACTCACAAACTGAAGACAAAGCCTATTGTTAAAACATATTCGCCTATAATATTAAATTCAACTCAGATATGTTTATAAAAAGTATATTACTAATTTTTCAGGTTATGAAGAGAACGAAAGTTCTTTCAAAAATAAATTGCTGTTTATTTATTCTAAAATATTCAATTTCGGCAACATAAAAGCTATAATATAAACAAAAAGGTCGACTTTTACGTTATAGAAAAGTAAATATTTCTTTTTACTAAATCTTAAATATTTTTACTAAAATATTTTTCGAAAATAATTTTGTTTTTTTAGTATTCTCTCTGAAAATAATTTGTAATTTCTCAAAATATTCTTTTATAATACTTTAAATCATATTCGAAATGAAAATCTCAGAGTTTTTCTTTATTTTCTTTGATCAGGCGGTTTCTTTGTTCTTTCCAGCCAATCAGAATGTCTTTTTCGGCTGAGAGCATGCTAAGAACCAATCACAACTAATGTTCTTTCTTTGTTTAGGTTTAAATGCATTTTTTTTTATTTTTTACTTGTAAAATAATTCGGAAGAGGGCACCATCTTACAGAACTTTTAAAAACCTATTCAATACCTGTCAAATGAATATTTTAGCATAAGAACTGGCAGAGTTAGAGTGACGTCAGATGTCGACGAGGAGCTTCGTAAGAGGCAGGAAAAGGGTTAAGTGCTATTATTGGAAGAATACCAAAGAAACACAATGGATGGCAAATGAAAAATTTGTTTGAATTAAGTGGAACTCTGAATTAAATGCTATCAGTTGTCTTCATTATTATCTCTGTTGTCTTCATATATTGCATTCCTCTCTGTGAATTAACTAAATAACTAAAGATGTAAATTGTTAAAGAACTTGCATTCTTTAATTCATATTGTACTATTATTGGATGTATACCAAGAGAGACAATGGACCGTAAATGAATAAAATAATTAAACTTATGCGCATAAATGCACATTTATACTTGGCTGTATTATGAATAGTCCACAAACCCAGAGATGCTTACATTACCTGTTTACTTACTTATTATAAATTTAAAAATAATGAACTACTATATGAATTGCAAATGCTTACATGCATATTGATTGTGTATGAACAAAATAACGAAACTTATGCGTATAAATACACATTTATACTTGACTGGATTATGAATAGTCCACAAATCTGGAATTGCTTACATTACCTGTTTACTTACCTGTGATAAATTTAAAGTTAATGAAGTACTATATGAATTACAAATGCTTACATGCATATTGATTGTGTATGAATACAAACTTCTCATAATTGAACTGAAAATGAATCTTCACATGGATATGAATGAACTTTATTGGAAGGACTTGCAATGAATTATTGATGAATAAAGTGCTTCTAAACTTCTCATAATTGAACTGAAAATGAATCTTCCCATGGATATGAAGAAACTTTATTAGAAGGACTTGCAAATGAATTGTTGTTAAATTGTTGTTACTTAAAATTAATTTTAGTTATCCAGTTGTTCATGTTGCATCACTTGTTATTCATTGCACTTGTTCATGAGAATCTCATGCCTCCTGAGCTATGTCTGGCATAACTAGACCTAGGTAAGTCAGATTGTAGTGAGAGGAACTCTAATGGTGCCGTTTGGGAAACCAAACACAGAAATTTCTAGATGCTTTCAGTCTCTATTGTGATACATCCTCTGATGAGCAGGAAATATTGTTGTAGGGGGGGTGATGTCTGTATTGGGGAAAGCCAATTGATAGTTCCTTCCTGCTACATGCTTATCAGGAAATGGTTACAACCGAGGTAATAAGGGGTTGTACGGGGGTCCGGTTACAATATATATATCAAACATATTTCAAATAATTTATTTAGTGAAAACTTAGAATCTATATTTTTAAAGACTTCTAATTAATCAATCAACAATAATCCTTACAAAACTGATTTTGTTTATTTTCAAAAGAAGAAAAAAGGAAATTGTAATAAGTAAAGATAGAATTTGATAATTGATTCATATCATTTTTTTTGAGGGAAAAAGAAAATACTCTGATTGACTATAAAAATAAAAAACTTTTTTATAAAAGTGTTTATATACATGTATATGTATGAAATTTATGCATATTTTTCAAAGAAATTAATTATGAAAATATAATATTATTACTGTTAAATTAAAATATGATGTAAATGACAGCATGCGCATACACGCACACACATATATGTAAATTTTTAAACATTTATAGTATTTTTTAATACCCAACTGAAAAGTTTAATCATGTATTTATTATTTTATATGATGATTGTAATATGTCAGTTGTACTGCATATTTATGTGTGTGCATATATGTCAATGCTTATCAAATAGGACATATATGAAAATTTTAATTATTTTTGTCATTATTAAATGTCAATTAAAATCTATTCATGTAATTGTAAAATGTGTGGCTGTGTGCATGCATGTGTTATATGTAAACCATCATATAGTAACTTAAATTTTGTATATTAATCAGTAAATTATGTGATAATTTGAAATTTTGTATGTTAATAAAAAATTGTAGAGTCATATTCTAAGACCTTAATATCATTTTTTGATTGTTATCCAATAAACTTATTAAATTGTAAAAATTATTCCAGTGACTAATTGTAAATAGTTATAGAATATTATGTAAATCATCTCTTGGTCACCACAATAGTAATAGAGCTTGTGTTCTCTGAGATAGATTTGAGTATAATGGATGAATATATGAATGGGGATGTGTATTCAGTGCTTTTGGGCATCCAGAGATGATTAATCATCATCCTGGTTGGTACAAAAGAGAATACTCTTTAAAGTCCATGAACTACCTTTTATTTTAGTTTAGTCTTATTAAAAATTTAAGCTTATAGTTGGCCAGTACAAGTGGCCTGAGCATTGATGATGATCAGCATGGTAATATCCCAGTATTATTGTTTAGATTTTTCTGGTTATGTATTCTGATGGATTTGAACTTAGTTTGTGCCTATAGGCCAGCAACACCTGAAGAAGAGTGGAGAATAATACTACTCAAAACGTTGTGTAATTACTAACCTGTATTGTCTATTTGTGTGTTATCACTAACAAGTTGTTTGCACTTGAAAAGTTTAAATAAAGTTTAAAATTTTCTATACATTCAACATTCACTCATAAATGATGGAAATAGTTCAACATATCATATCTAATGAGAATTATTATGTTTAAATTTACGTGGTTTTCTTTGACATAGCAATTTGCTTCTAACAATCCATGTTCTTATTATTGATTTAGACTTTTAAACTAAGATTTTTCTTTACATTTTTTTTACTAATTAATTTCTCTTCTAATTTTTTTTATTATATATATATAAACATATTTTGCGGGTTTATTCATGTTAAACACTTTTAATATTAATATACTGACATTTCGACTTGGTCACACAAGTCATCCACAGAGTGAGTATTTAACCCATGCAAATCTTTGTTTTAACACACACACACACACATATATATATAATATCATACTGAAGATTAACTCGGTAATAAATTTCCGATTAGATATTTCGTTTTTGATGATCATTAAAAATAAAATAACCTTTTACTTAAATTAAAATAGATAATTAAGTCTAAGAACATTTGGAAAAGATGGACTATTTTCCTCTAAACTATGACTGATACAAATGTGATATTGCTTAATTTAAAAGCTTTCCACACAAGCACTCACATATATGAAAACAAATAATAATAAAAACCCAATTAACAGACAATACCTAATTTGATTTATCCCATAGTCTAAAGAAAATTCCTCTATAATAGAGAGATTCACATAATTCTAAATGGTAAGACATGTGGTTTCACTCCTTATAACTTAATTCTTCAGAGTTATCCTTTAGATGTCTCACCTTTATTACATATATTACCCCTTTTCTTGTTCAAAGTGAAACAATCTTCCTGGTATACATATATCCATAAATCAATATATCAAATATACCTCTTACATGGATGACCATGTAATCATTCTTTCATCCAAACAATACATACCATAATTAACTTTTCTACTAAAACAATATATTAAAAATTACTCTTTAAGCTTTAATATGTCAAAATCATCAACCTGGAACAATCTGTCTGTGAAAAACATTACACCCCCTTTCACAGCATCTCCTCATAAATTACTTGGCTATCCAATATATCTTTCAGTCAATGAAATGAAAAACTCTATCCACAACAAGCTCTTAACTTCCATGGAAAAAATTTTAAATTTATTATCCTAAGCTTATCTATCAATCCATGCCAAAATCTCACTTATTAACATGCTCATCTTATCCAAATGAACCTTTTATTCCCCTATTATTAAATTCACTAAAGTATTTATTAAGAAAATAAATTTCATATGCACTAAACTTATCTGGGGTAAGAGGATTGCTGCTATTAGTATGAGATCAATGCAAAAATCTTCAAAGATCAATGGGTTATCTTTACATTATATTCCTATTTTCTATCTACAAAGGACAATAAATCAAATCATTAGGATCCTCAACTTTCACCCTTATACTCAAAATTTCATGCCTGTCAATCCGACTGACACCCCACCATCAAAAAAAGTACATTCCTGGACAACTTATTCAAATCAATCATTTCTCTCACCTCTATAAATTATAAAATCTTTAAGGAAAAATTTCACTATTGGGATGCATACAACTTACTAAATCAAAATCAGGATGATATTGTTGCAAAATGCATGCTAAATTTTACAAATAAATATATTATTCAAAAATTTAAACATTGGTATTCTGAACCAAATATCTGGACTTCATGATTAAAATAAAACTGAATGATTTGTTCACAAATAGTTTTTTAGCTGAAAGATTCACCAATGCTAACATAAATGCCTATTGCCAATTATGCCATAGGGATGAAGAAACTATTCAGCACATTCTACATGACTGCAATACCATACAAACCTATCACAGATTCATTAGTACAATTACATGTAATCACTATCCTTCCCTTTTGGTCTTATCAATAGCATTAACAGAGGACTATATCAGAATATCCACATTTATACTTTACACTCTGTAATTTCTAAAGGGTCACTTTTTTATTAATCCTACATCCAGTAAACTTTGCTCACTCTTTTATGGCACACTGAGTAAAATTAAAATCAGAGACTAGGCTTTAGAACCTGCAGACATATTTGCAGTGACCTGGAGTTTGATAACATTGCTTGCACCACTGTAGATATTCCACAATCAATATATTCCTTTTACAATAGCCATGTACCTATGTGCCAATGTTGTAATGATGTTTGAATAAATTTTAAATGTTTTTTATTAAATGAATTACCTATAAACAAAAAATGTTTATCTCATTTGTTTCATGTAATGGAATCTGATAATATGCCAACAAACTTCTTTTAAAAGTAGTCTAAAAAAAATTAAATCTGTTTGTTGGATATTAGTTTCTGGTAGATCCCACTTAAATACATGCCACCACCCCCTTTCTTTATTTTTCTAAATTTAATTTATGATACATTTTTTTTGTACAATAAAATATTACTACAGATAGAAACATAATGGATGAAATTAATCATAGAATTAAACTTGGTTGGAGTGCTTTTGGTAGAAATAACTAAATATGCCTATGTGTTTGAAAAGGAAAGTTTTTAATAAATGTGTGTTACCAGTCCTTACTTACTGATCTGAGACTTGGACACTTAACAGAAAAGCAAAACAGAGACTTCAGACAACTCAACAAAATATGGAAAGATGTATGTTAGGAGTAACAAGAAGAGATCAAAAACGAAATACATAGGTGATAAAACAAAAGGTGTTACGGATATGATTAAAAAAATTAAAAGACTGAAGTGGAGTTGGGTTGGACATATTTCTAGAAGAGATGATAATTGATGGATAGTTAAAATCTTAAACTGGATTCCAAGAGAGTGTAAAACATCTAGAAAGAGTTCACATGCGAGATGGATTGATGAAATAGGGAAGAGTGTTGGGATGATGTGGAGAAGAGAGGCTAGAAATTGGAGTTGAATTAAACTAGGAGAGATCTTCATCCTGCAGTGGATAGATAATACTTGATGATGATGATAACAAATCTTTTAAAATATCGTAAAAAAACCATGCATTATTATTTTTGCTTTTTTTTGTTTTGTTTTGGGTATATACGTCATAATTTAATCTAAAAATTAGTTATTTAAACACTTGACTTCCCTTCTCTCCTATTAAAAAAAAAAAAAAAAATCTAGTGATATAAAGAAAAAAATAGTATATTCAAAAATGCATCTATTTTTGATGCAATTTAATAAAATAAATAAAACTAATAAGTTAATAAAATAAATTGTGCATAATCTGCATAATTTATTTTATTAACTTATTAGTAAATAAAATAAATTGTGCAAACACACACTCAATTTGATTTAAACACGCATTTTAACTATTCTTCACATTAATGCTTTTCGTATTTTTTTTTGTTAAACTGTTTTTTTTTTTAAATGTAGATTTTAAAATATGTTTTTGATTTAATAACCTAATTAATTTAATGATTAAACGATTATAATTCTTCAAAAGAAAAAATACATTCCAACTATTGATTTCAATATTTAAAAAAATAAAATATTTAATAATCAATATTATTAGAATTACTTTTAAAATTTGCATACTTTTATTGCTATTTTTTTTAAATATCTATATTGATTTTAAAATATATTAAATTTATTATTTACAAAATATTTAACCTTATTTTATTTTATAATTAGTGTTAAATTTACGGCAAGTTAACTCTCACGGTTATAAAATTTACACGCTTTTATTTTATTACTATATTACTGCCCCCATTATCAAATAATACGTTTTAATTTTAAACCATCCAAATCACTACATATTAACATAATTGTCTTACTTATAATATGCAAACATCAAAACAATTACTTTTTAAATCCAAACTTGTTAAAGCATTGAAATAATTAGTACATGTAATAAATTACAACCATCTGATTGAGACTAGCTCAACCAAACGCGTCGGGGGGGGGGGGGGCGATTATATTTTTCTGATGTCTTTGATTACTTGTATAAAAGTAAAAAATAAATGGTTTAGATCGTAATTAAAAACATTTAGTTTAAACATAAGCAAAAAAAGTGTGCTTATTGTTCATCTAATCGTGATTATAAGATATTTTAATTTTTAAAATTAAGTATATATATTATGATTTAAACGATTTAATAATTTCATGGTTAAAAAGTAATTGTTTGTGTACAGTATTAATAAGAAATAAAAAAATGAACGACTTATATAAAGTTTGAACACGGAAGTGACCACGCTGCTGGACCACGATCCTATTTTGACCAAAAACTGCACCAAACCTATAAACTTAATATCTGATGATTTGGGTGCTTTAAAGGCAAAGCCTGAGTTAAACTAGTATTATTTTGTTTAGATATTTAAGAACATCAGCGTTATAACATTAACCAGATAGATCTGGATTCGAAATGTATCTTGTCAGATGGACTCAAAGATTTCTGAATCAAAACCCACTTTCCCACTTCTAGTGCTTGAGCATCATATGACTACCTAAGTAACTACTTATTTGATTATAGAACAAAGTTGAACTTTCTTTGAATATATAAAGGCAAATACCCATTTTATTAATGATATACTATTTATATTCCCAATGCTTTCACAATTTATATATCCAATAAACTAACCCTCACAGGAACCACCCAAATCCCTCAGGAATTTTAATATTCCTTTCAGTCAAAAAAGTTGCAAGGCTTTATAGTGATAAAAAACATTTCCTATAAATTTAGTTATTTAGCATCATTTTTTTAGGTGGTTTAATTATTAACAAAATATTATAAATGCGCCTGTAGAAATCTCATTGAGGGAATGGTTTCATTAATGCTTTTACTAAGTTCTTTATTTCTTACTACTGTTGTTTCATATTCAATCATCATTAACTGTGTGATTCGTGGTCTGTGTTTATCATATTTACATAGATCCATGGAAGTTAAATTCCATTTGTGAAGTAGGTAAGAACATTAATCATGGATGGTTTTGAGTCTGT